>VZRL01007093.1:2724176-2792020 GCA_013397895.1 Origma solitaria
GGCAGCAGCCGCGGGAATGCCCCAGCAGCCGCAGGCGGCCGTGCCAGCAGCACCGTGCCGGGCCGGGCCCCGCACAGCAGCCAGCGCCCGCCGCGGAGACGAGCCCGAGCACGGAGCCTGCCGCAGCCCGAACCCGCGCCCCTCGCTCCGGCCTCAGCTGCGACTGTTCAGGCATATCGTATTGACATTTTTACCGTGTAATTACGGAGCGTGAATCCCCGGCAGAAGGCCGTGCAAAACCCACACATCACCCCACCCCCAAGCCAGCCCCATCCCACCTCCATTCCCCAGCCAGGGATTTCTCACAGCTGTCACTCCTTTGGCAGGTAAAATTAACTCATACATTATTCAGTGAAATTATAATTTCCTAAATAATGTCTGACCTTTCAGGCTGCAAGCAAAAGCAGGCGGTTATCCTTTTCCACCGCTCCCTCCCATCCCCATTTCACTGCCCTTTCTCTTTTGTTTTGTTCTGTGAGAAATACCGAGCTGTTTCTAGTTGCAAGGGTGGTTTATACACATTAGTAAATCTTCAGAATGAAACTTTCCCTCAGTCTTTGTCTTTGTTTCCTTAATGGCAGCTATAAATTACCACTCTCCTTTCTCACTGGAGCATCAGGCTTCATTGCTTTTGAAATGATCAAAGTTATTCTCTTTTTAAATCCGATGAGAAGCAACCTTTTGTGCCTCCTGGATGGTTTCAGTCTTAGCCAATCTCATCTATAAATACATAAAGCTGCTCATTAAACACTCCAAGGATCCCCCAGCCCTGCACCATACCCCAAGCCTCCCCTCACCACCAGAAAGTAATAAATGAACAGAGCTTCTCAACAGTTTCCATGATCTCATGAATAAGCCATCATCCTTAGGGGTGGGAATCCACACACCTGCACATCTCTCATCCAGGAATATCAGCCAAGGTGTCTCCCCAAACAACTCGCCCAAATGTACAGAGAAGCCATCTCCCATCCAGGCACATGACTTCAAGCCAACTTACAGAAAAGCTGGTACACATTTCAGGCACTGTCCAGTCAACTTCCCTCCATGAAATCGATCAGTATTAATTTAATTATCTTTCATCACAAGATTTCAAAAGACATAAAGCAGGAACACATAGGAAGAGTGTAGCAGAAAAACCAGTAAGAGACACTGCAGTATCATGTACCCAAAATATCTAAAGCTTTCTGAGGCACCATAAAAGCAAAGCATCTTTCTTACTTCTGTAAACTAAAACATAAAGTGAGACATAAATATTTGGGAATGCCTGAGTTAGATCAAAAGATCTCACTGCAGCTTGGAAAACAAACAGAACAATATCAAATTTATCTTAGCTAATGAAGCCATTTCTTATACATAAATCTCTAAGTGTTTCGTGAAGGATCCTGGCTATTATTTCACATATAACACACATTTGTTTATGATGAATTGCCATTAAAATATCTCTTTAAAGACACAAACCAGACAAGCTCAGACCTCAACTCAGATGCCTTTCTGTAGCCTTTTTAACTATTTCCATTCAACTACAGTCACAGTGACAGATGACTGCTCTTGGTACCACGATCTTTACTAGGAGAGAAAAGTTCGAAAAATTCTTAAGGCTCAACTTCAGCACTAAGATAAGTATGAGGAAAGAAAAACAAACCAGGGCAGTTATACAGGAAAACACCCCAAATACGACTGTTTAGGGATTTCTCCGGCAATTTAAAATAAAATCAAGCAACAAAGTTTCAGGGAGGAAAATAACTACTGGAAAATAGCTACTTCCGTACAGATAAAATGCCCAATTCCCTCCTGCCCTCCACTTTCACTATCACTTGAAGTTGCCTCACATTGAGAGATCAAGACTAAGCTGCCACGGAGCAGCTGGATGTAAAATCTGCTTCAGAAATTGTACAACTGACATCTTGAGATTAATACTTTTGCCTGAAAATTTGGGTTAAAAACTGCTTTATTCCTCATAATCCTTGTTAAATTTTATTATTTAACGATGAACAAACATTATTTGAAGACTTCTAGATTGCCATTCCATCTGCACTTTTATGAGAAGCAGCAACTCTGCCGGCCTGAGCAACGCCGCATCATATTGACCCAAAATTTAGCACGACTGAGTGAGCCATAATGAGTGCTTGTGACAGCAGCCTGAAAACAACTGGAAGGGCTGGGGGGACATGCCAGAACAGTAAAAGGGAAGGACCAGGCTGACAAGAGAGGAAATATTTTCAAATGTTTAAGTGTTCCAAAGCACACACAACACATCTCAGAGCTGTAGTTTCAATCTTGCCCATCTCCAGATGTACACTGAGTTTTGAGCAATTGTTTTTCTTTGGAATGAATCGCCCAAACTTTTGCACTTAGACTTCCCATCTTAGTGTCCCAGAATTTTCCAAGCTACCAAATAGGTTGTTGAATCCTATGTAAAAATAACACATCATCAGTAATCAGCAGGACCTGCAGCACAGGGCTTATCTGAGACAGAGAGGAAATTTGGGGGTTCTCCGGCCTCAAGGACTACAAAAAACTTTCTCATGTAATTTATATGCCTTGTCTAAGTCTTTTTATGCCACTTGTAGAAAAACTTTCCCAAAACAAACATCAGATCTACCAGTGACACTTTAAATGCTGTAGGATCTGCATCTTAAAATGCCACTTGCACTGAAATGAAGAACAGCTCCTGTGCACTGCAGAATGCATAAAGCGGTTTTTAACCCAAATTTTCAGGCAAAAGTATTAATCTCAAGATGTCAGTTGTACAATTTCTGAAGCAGATTTTACATCCAGCTGCTCCGTGGCAGCTTAGTCTCGATAGATACATACAGTATGGTCTATTAAAACATACACATTTTCTGAGTTAATACAGGGAAAAAATGAGACACTTTGCCACGTGAAACAACTTACAGACATTTGTGTTTCTTTGTGAAAAGTTTCCAAGTCATTGCTCCAACAAATGGTGACATTTCTAAGTTTGTGCCTGGACTGGTCAGTAACCAATCCCTGCCTGTGCACCCAAGGCAGTTCCCCAACACACTTTGCCCACAAGGCCCCTGCTCTTTTTGCTCCTTTTCCCTCGAGGAAACCTGAAAGACCTGAGGCCACCTGTGATAAAGAGAATGTGCTTCCAAAGCTGCACTTACCTCACAGCTCCACCCGGGCGTGCTCCACAGCCATCCCTGTCATGCCCTGCAGCGCAATCAGGAGCAGCAGGTCCACAGCCCAGGAACAGAAATGGTCTCAGTTTCTGAGGGGCAGGTTTGGCGTCTCACCCAGGCTCAGCACGCCCACAGCACGGACCAAGCCCATGACTGCACCGCCCAAACCTGCCCAGCTCACCCTCTGCCATGTCCCGGGGGAGCCCATGGGGGACACCATCAGTTGTTGGCAGTGCAGGGTCACCCCCAGCTCAGAAAGATCAGTGTGGTTCCCCCAAGAGAGATATTAACACTTCTTAGTTCACTTGGCTTAAAAAGAGCCTCCACCACAGGCCAGGAGGTGTGTGACAGGTGAAGGAACAGATACCTCCAAAATAATGATCAAACTCCTTCCCTTCCGTCTTCCCTGGTGGTATAAAACATTCAGTGATGACTTCACACAGTTCGAACAGTGAGTGTGTGCACTCACAGACACCTCCCAAGCTCTGCAGCAGTCCCTCTGCCTTCCCCTTCTCCCCACTCCCTGATTCCTGAGCAGGCATCTCTTCCATTTGTGCCAGTCTTGCTGCCAAGGATGGCTTGTGGGAAGCTACACTGGAGCTGGAAGGGAGGAGTTGTAGTTGAACAGATGAGAGACAAAACTACAACAAAGGTTTCCTGAAACGAGCCAGTAAAATGTCCCACATACCTGCAGCCAGGCAAAGAGCAGGTGATTAGCCAAATTATAACAGGCTTTTTGAAAATAGCACATTAATGCTATTTTTTCATGTTAGAAGACAAATTTTATTGCAATTCAGCAAATGAGCTACACCTGTAAAACTGCTTTGTATATCCAATTCACATTTAATGTCCAATGGATTGAAATGTCACAGGAAAAATAAAAAAAGAAAAACAGTACCTGGTTTTGTCATTATAATGTAAACTTCAACACGGCCCTTAAAAAAAACAAGCCAGTGATTTCCCCATGTAGTAAAATATATAGTTTATAAGGTATTGATGCTTTACCTTAGTTTAACAGCCAATCTCTAGGTAAAAAATAAAGAGCTACAAAGATGTGAAGTACGTGTACAATTTCTTCAAGTATTTTCAAGTATCCTATAGTCTCTTCACTACGGACAAAATTCATTTGACAATATACAGAAAAAGTTAACTCTGAATAGTTTCATTGCAGAAATCTTAACATATTCATGAATTTAAAACACATAAAAAGTATGGATCATCCAGCTAGTAAGTCCCATTTGAACAGTTTGAAAAATACTCTGTAGTGGAAAAAGTTGTGGAATGGTCTCCAGTTCATGAATATGTTTTCAGCTATGGAATATCACGTGGTTAAAGTTTATGGCAGGTAAAAGCTTTTTTTTTTTTGTATAAACTTATCATCATAGTATTTAATTACATTTAAACCAAGTATTTATTAATTTGCATTTTCTTTTTGTAGAAAGTATCATTGTATGAACTCTGACAGCATTAACCAAAGAGGCATAAATAATTGAGAGGTGATAGCCTATTTTTTCCCCTCTAATCAGGTATGAGCCTGTAAACACGTCTGGCCAGTTTAGCACTACATATTTACTGCATGATGAAATGCTTATTTTTTATCACTGTATTTCTCTCTCCAGAATGCATGTATGTTGTTAAAGAAATTATCTTTTCCCATTAACTGTTATCAAAAAATCCCCACCAAACAACAGAGCAGCACAGTCACATTAACTGCACCACCTATCAAACCCGCCACCTTATTTCGGAAAAGTAACAGGAAAAAAAGTTACAACTGCAGTACTCTGAACAAAGGGAGAAGGATTTTACAAAGCCCTAGATAAAAAGGTGCTGACTACACCAATTGTCCTTATAAAGCTCAGCAGAATGGCATGGCAAGAGCAAATGCTGGATCTGAGCCCTCTCCTGTGGGACTGATGCTAGGAACAGCTATGAGAGAACTAGGTGGGTTTGTGGAGAACACTGAAAATGGTGGGGATTGGGGCTGCTACTACAGACTGGACTGTTCTCAGACATGCCAGGCAAATCTCTTCCCCAAAAACCTGGCACAGGCTGTATTTAATATCTCCCTCTCCCTTGGCTTCCAGCTTTTTTATTGCTGCATTTCAGAACCTTCTACTGGTCCTTCAGCAGAGCAAATCCCTCCAGACTTGGGAGTCCATAGCAAAAAGCGCTTTGATCCCTAACAGGATCAAGCACAGGCCCCCTGTGAGAGGAGGAAGGGTCTATCCCAAACTGGTTTTTCCTGTGAAAATAAAACTAACTGGGAAGCTGGGAAGATGAACTCTGTGTCTTCCTTTTGCCAGTACACAGGGGGTTCTCACTGGTGGACAACACCATCCTCATGAGCCAGCCAAGGAGCCCATCCTTGGGAATCACCAAACGCCCAATCAGCCTCTGCCCAGCCCAGGGAGCTCTGTCATAATGAGGAAAAAACAATCCACACCGAAACTGCCACTAAGCCAATGGTATCATGTCACACTAGGTGAACTTGTGTAAAGAAGGAAAGAAAAAAAAGATAAAAAAAGAAGCTTAATTCAGGGTAATTACCGCATGCAAGATAAAATGAATCCATACTTAACACGATGAGATATATGGTTTTAACAGGACCAACTCATCCGTTAAGGTCAAAATATGGAGCCTTCCTTTCTTACTTAATATTCCCTGTGAAATATACAGGCCTAGTAAATTTATTTCCAAAATAGCTGAAAGCACTTATTTTCTTGTTATTATTAATACATAAACAATTTGGGGCAGGTATAAAAAGACAATCCCAACATATTTAGTTGAATATATGAAATTCTCAAAATGCAGTACACCTGTTTCATTTTTGCCCTTCCAAAGCTGGAAGAAAAAACCACCAACAAAACCAAGCCTGCACACTCAGAATACATCTGTGAAATGCTCCTGTAAGCTCCACGCTGTGAAAGAATTCACGCCCACCCCGTGTGAGGAGTGGCTCAGACACTGCCCTCACATCTTCCTAATGCTACTGTGAAATCAAAGAAGAATCTTGCTCTGATAAGTAGTGACAAATGAACTTCTCAGTTTAATAATGAAATAAATAGGACAAAAGTAAAAATAGTCAAAAATTTAATACATGTGCTATACTCATAAATTATGGGAATAAAACTATCACAAGATGTGACTAAGCTGTAGGTAAAGTAAAAGTGCTACAACATTGTATGAACCAAAAAACTTGGACTCTGCTTCTCAAAAGAGAGACAATACTGAGATAAGTTTATACAGTGGAGACCTCTTAAATACACAGCCCTGAACTTCTGTACAGTAATCTGTGATGCTGATAAATCAGCCTGTTCTTAAATCACTTATTCTTTTCAAAGAGATTTTTATCAGAGGATGCAAATGAACGGAGATGCCTTTAGGCATTTGCCAAGTTCCAGATCTCCAATAAATTAAGCTTTCAAAGTGTTTGTGTTTCATAGTAGAAATGGACTGAACTTTCTTTGCTAAAAACAAAAGCATCTCAAATGAAGCAGACTGTGACAACAGGATCCAAAACATATGCATTCAGAAGGAAAAGAAAAAACCTTAATACCACTGTCTTTTAAGAAACATTAAGAAATCCTTATATTTGTTAGTAAGGTATACCATTATTATTTCTGATGGGGCATAAAGATCTTTATTTAGTCATCTGGCATTTGGGGAACTGCGTCCCTCTTTATTAGCAGTTAAGAGAGTTACCAGCAGCAACCATATACCAAGCTTCAAAAGGCTGGTTTAAGTGGAAACCTTTTTGTGTTATGAGCAATTATTCCAGGTTTTCCATTTAAGTGGGCTACACCGTAAATTCTGAATTGCAACGTAATATAGCCAGCTGTATCATAGAAGATTTTTTTTAAAGACAAACTTACAAAACACAATGATAGGTTAAATAAATAAAAAAAAATCAGTTAAAAAACAGACTTAATTTCTTCTTCTGTGCAATTACGTACCAATATGAAAAATATTACTTTGATCTCTGGACATTTCATGGTTCAGTCTCCTGGATTTCACTAAAAATAATACTGACAACAAAAATAAAGGAAAAAAATAATTGTTGACAAATCAGTGCTTTGGAGCTATTAAAAAAAAGCACAGATCAGATCTGTAGTTCCCTTGCAGCAGAACACGACCCAATACGTTAAAAATCAAATGTTGGTAATAATGTTAATATATAAAATATTAGTTTAAAAACTATAGAATGACCTTCTCAGCAAGAAATGGAGTGTATACACTGGGGTCTATGACATACAGCATATCTGAAGGCAAGTTCACAGAATGCTGAAAGGCTCACTGCACATTTTCTATGGCAAGGAAATACTGCAGCTTTAAAATAAGCTGCACAATACTCATCTCTATCTTTCACATGAAAGTGTGTAAAAAGCAAATCAGCAAATAAACTCTAAAATAGATTTATACCAAAATCCTCTTTTTTACATTGAGTTTACAGCTTCTATCCATTTGCCTGTACTATTTCTGGAGTTTCTTTCAAGAAAAGTCAAAGTTGCATTTTTGGGCCATGAACAAGTTCACGATACAATGTACTGGCAAGACAGAACTTTTGCATACTAACGAGATTCACTCCTTGTTGCTTTTTTTTGTGAAGACAGTTTTTCCTGCAGGACAGGAGGTCAGATGTCGATGCCTTTGACAAGAGATGCCTCCAGGGTGATGTTGAACTCCTGCAAGGTCTGCAGCACCCGAATCAAAGAATTCACCAGCGTGTGATCCTTAATCAGGGCTATGTCCTCATACATCTGGGCTGTAATGGGGCAGTCTGCAAGCAGGGCAATCCAGTGGTGCAAGAGGTGGTCTCTGACAAGGTGCCAGTTGGAAGTTTGGGAATAAAAATAAAGCCAAGTTAATTTCACATCTGCACAGACATGATTTTTATTCTTTGCCATCTAAGCAGACCTACCGTGTTCTCTAAATATGAGACAGGGAATGGGGAGCAACTGTCTCACGTGCAACATCTTTTTCATTTTATTAAAATATCAATAATAATATAACAACAATAGCAGAGAAGTTTCTTTATACCTGGCTCCAAGACACACCAGCATCTGAAACTTGCCATCCTTCCCAATGTTTCTGGGGGTGTTGTTGATAGCAGTGATAAAGCGACAGAAATTCCTGGCCCTTGTCTGCCAGTTCTCTTCTGGGACCATCTCATTCTGCTCAAGGGTCTCATAGTATGTTTGTGCTTTTTCTTAAAAGAATGGCGGGAGATAATGAAGTTTCATCAGTGCATATAGCATACAGGAGAAAGTTAAAAGTTGAAAGGCCTAGGATCAAAGCTCATCCATGAACTTCCTGAATCATTACATTTAGGCATTGTTTTTTTTTCTGTTTGATTCAGTCCTGTGTTCACTCTGTATAAAACCAGGATTCCACTTCCCTACCTCTGAACAGTGATAAAGATGTTCACCTATCTACTGAATTTGAGTGCAGTAAAATGATCATATAAGGGGAACTGTGATGTTAAAGTACCTACCCAAAATATAGAAACATTATTAAAAATAAGTCCTTTTCTAAAAGGTGTTTGTGAACTCAGTTGATTTATTTAGCTCCATGTCAAGGGATCTAGACCATTGTGTGAAAAATGCATGCTTATAACCCCTTTATTACAATAGCCAGTACATACCAACAGCACTAGGTCCATCTGTTGCGCTCTAAAAGACAATTCAACCTCTTACAGGTGATTTATTGCTTTCACTGTGCTCAATCAACAGTAAGGTTACCCTGTATCCAATCACCACCTTATTTAACTCTTCCTCACTACAAAGTTTGTTCTACGCTGTTACTGTGAGGACAAAGCCCAGTTACTGCATCAAGTACAGTGTCAGCTTTGGCAGAAGACAGAGGCTCTCTCTCATGACAGTAAAAGGAGGTAGGAGCTCTCATGGAAGCTCAGCTGCTGAGATGCCTCCAAAAAGTCTGCTCTTCACACCAGCTGAGACACAGCAGCACTGACAAGGAACACGGTTGGATGTCTTTCCAAGATACAAACAGGCTCTGGGATGTCATCCTCCCACTTACCTAAAAAATCCCAAATGAAGACGTTTTTGAAGAGTCTTGGTGATTTAAATCCATGCTGGAACACTTGCTCGAGAGCTGAAACAAGTCCACTTTCTCCACACAGCAGCAGGGTCAGGCTGCCTCTCTGCCAGCACACACAGAAAGCACACACACTCATCACCTCACTCTGGGACACAAGTGTCCCATCAAGTTTTTAAATAAACAGATGCCTAAAGTTTAAATCAGCTGTCAAACAGTGACCCCAGACAGGATGGCTCAGTTCTCACAAGTGCTGAGCATTCAAAAATGGATTGACCTCTCCAAGAACGGGGCTGAGGAAAGCATTGTCAGAGCCTTGTCATCATCATCAAATGATGCCTCAAACAGGCCAAGATAAAGATAATGAGCAGGTTTTACCTATAATAATGATCACCACAGAAAATCAGAAAAATATTTTCCTCTTCTTTTAAGTAATAAAGATCACAGATACACTGTAGCAGGTGCTTCTGACTGCTTATCAACAAAAACAACATTTAATGTTCGGTAAAAACCAAAATCCTTCTTCAGAACACGATGGCAAATTCTATTTTGCAAAACCAGTGCATGACTGCTTGAGATCGTTAACAATGTGATCACTGACTAGAATGACACTGGATATGAATCTGTCATGCCATAATGAAATTAGACGTCAGGTGCTATAGGAATGGGAGGACATATTTGCAAAAAATTCCTGACTGTCAAGTGCCATCACTGCTCTACACCTCTCTGGCTCACACAGGCTGGACTGTGATGATTCGACAGGGGCATGCTACTTTGGTTTGTTTCAGAAAATCAGTGCTCTGTCAGCTGATTACATGTGTAATGCAAAAGAGTCTTTAAGAACGCTTCTGCTTTACTTGCTTGGGGGATGTGGATGTTTTCAGGATGGCCTTCTTTGTTTCTTTCCTTTTTTTGAAGTGGCCTGTGGGTTTTCATGTTTTAAGCAGCAAAGATAATGTAAAACAGACACTAAAAACCTACTTAGATCTCAATACAGATGTAAACTAAACAGAAGGCAGTATTCTTGACAGTGGGATGGGTAGAATCCTTGGCAGAATTTGACTTATAACACAATTTCCAATACCAGAATGTTAACATTTAATTTAATAGAATACTCCAGTTAGCAGCAAATGACAGATAGTTGAGGCTGTACTATCTCAGTGGCGCAGTCTCAGTGTCTCATTTTTGCTCCATTTAAGGAATTTTCAATCACAGGGCTGCTCATTCAGTTTAGTTATTTCTGTTATATATTCTCCCATGTTTACTAATCAGAGTTTTAGGACAGGAGTGCCATTACACAGACAACAACCCCTCACCTCCTTCTCTGGCTTGTGGAAATGCTTGACAATACCATTAACAGCTTCACCAATAGCTTCTTGTATCTGACCAGTATTTAACTCTGCAAAATACAAAAATATATCCAGTTACGGCTTCAGAAATTATATCTGTGTGTGAGGGTTATGGCCTACCACAAAACACAGCAGAGGAGCATGAGCCAATATAACTCATTCTGTTAGGGAAACAGCGCTGGGCTGTGGGGAATGGAAACCCAACTCTGCTTTTATTTACTGTGGAGGAGGTAGGGAATGGAGATGGTTTGGTTTTATATTGAAGTTAACACTGTGGTGTTTCAAAGCAACAACAGTGGAACGGGTTTTTACATATAAAGGGAATTTTCAAACCAGGACCGAAAGCTAGGAAAAGGAGCTGTGCTTTGTTTAGGACTAACAAATCTGGGCATCCTGGAAATACTTCCGGTGGTAGTTTCACTGCAAACCCAAGCACGATTGGGAACAAAGTAGCCGCCTGATTTATCAGGAGTAAGACAAACACAGAACCCTGATCTCAATAGAAAACAAAGAGAAGTCCACAAAAAGAAGGCACCAGCAAGTTTCTTCATCAATGAAGGACAGACAGAGACAAGGCAGCAAATTTGTAGCTTCCTCCATAGCATTCTTTCCACAGGTGAAGGACATGGACAAAAACACCACTAGGGCAACTAGGCACTGGACCAGGAGTATAGACACATCTGCCATCCTTGCAGACTTTCAAAACTTAAGTAGACAGAACAGGATGCTCAGGATTGTAATTTGGAAGTTAGCTGGAATCTGAGCAGGATGTGGGGCTGAGTTTCACAGGTCCTCTCCAAACTCCAGCTGTGTTTGCAAGCAGCTGCCCTCAGGTGATGATGCAGGACAGGACAAGACAAGACAACCTCCACCACTCACTTGGCTTATTGTTTGGTGAGATGGTGACAAATCTCCTGATCATGCTTGGAGACTGCTGCAGGGGAGGGGTTCGGCACTGCCGCTCGTCAGCCTCGGTGTGGGAAGTCAGCAGCTCTCCCACCAGGATCCTCTCTAAGCTGCCGTCATCCATTCCCTTCCCAAGCCACCTTCCGCAGGGAAACCTAACAACACCAAGGAGATAAATACGTGGATTAATCCACATTCAATTCCATGTCAAAGACTTCCAATTGCAGTGGCCTAAAGCCCAAATCCTGCTGGTATAGTATTAGAAATACTTCATCTGGCAACAAATAACAAAGTCTTGGGTTTGGCTTTTGCCAGCACAGGCCGCAAAAGTAAAACAGCTTTTCAGCTCCAAGTTTGTGCTCAATGTCGCAGTAGATGATCCATCCACAAAGCAGATTTTGCTTGAGTCCCACATGTAGCACATGATTTGAGGAAAAAGAGGAAATTCCACTACACCACATAGATGGGTGAAGAAACACACTTATGCTTTCACTGAATATGCTACAGAGTGGGCCAGCTGTAAAAAAACCCTACAACCCAAACATATACTTAAATGCCAAAACACCAATACTTCTACTGGATTGGGACATTAAATCAGACACTAGAAAGCACACGTGCTCATTTGCTCATTATCACTTTCTCTGAACCAATGCTGATGTGAGTTTAATCAGCTTAATTGGAAAACTGAACAGCATCCAAAAATAGAAACTTTCCTCTCCATTTAATTACAAATGAATTGGCATGGAGAGCCATGGACTTACCAGCCAATTTGTCATCAACATGAGGCTGACAGTTTCTCTAAACAAAGGACAGGGCACCAAACTATGCTGTACCTAACACAACTAAATTTAATTCTCACTGTAAATTGTGTTCCTTTACTTTTTCCATGCAAACACAGGTTTCTAACACTCACAAACCCTTGCGTTCCAGCTCGTGTGCAAAGGTGTCTCTGTAACACCTAGAGCACCCAGTTCTAATATAAAATATCACCTATATTTGGTAAGCAGCAGGCTCTGATTTGCTCTTTCTTCCTTGGGCTCAAGGCAGATTATTTTTAAGATGCACAACAGTCAACTCATCGTCTCCACCAACGGTCTGATATGAGCCATGAACATCTGCAAACTGAAAACCCTGTTTGACTTTGCAAGAACCACGACTTGTTTAATGCCAGAAGCCAAACGAGCTTTCTGTGCCTTCAGGTCGAGGCAACTGTAGACACAGAGTCCCAGGAGATCAGACCTTTCTAATCAAACAAGCCCTGCCGTGCCAGCTCCCTGCAGAAATTCTACTTACCCCACACGAAATGTCAGGATGATACTTACTTGTAAGTATGCCCTGTTATTTCATTTCTGACCATAACATATTCCACAAGCCACTTGGCATACAGCCCTGAATTATCATGTCCTATTTGCACTGTGGTCAGTTTTCCCAGGTTCTGGCACTGCAAATCAAGCAAAGAGCTTGTCAGAGGAAACTGAAAGAAAGCAACATGATGGAGGAGTAAACTACTACAGAACATGCTCAGACAGAAACTCAAAAATGTGGTTCCTGCTTCTGCCTGCATGGTTGATTATGGGCTTTTTAGTAGTAGGCTGCTTTACTTGTTTTTGTTTGCTTGTTTTGTTAAACACTATTTTGATCAGCACAGAGAACATCAGCTGAACTAGATTTTTCAATTAAATTTTACCCAATGCACATGACATACATGCAAAAATCAGCAGAATCACTTCTTTGTTTCCAGCAGAAGAGGATACAACACCTCCCACAGTTGTAACAAAAAGACAGTCTTGTCTATCCCTTGCACTAAGGCACTGTCAGTCATTTTGCTCTGCATGTTATTAAATATAGGCTAAATTTGCTATGTACAGGCACAGAAAGTATCTGTGACTAACCACAAAGATATTAAATGTATGGCAAGGTGGTACAGCAAGGGGAGAATTTAAAACTGAACAAACAAAACATCCAAATCAGGTTTTGTATCAAGTAATACAAACCTCAAAAGTCATTTCTAATATATTCCTGGGAATCTGCAGGACTCCTGTTTCACCCAGTTCTCCCGAAATACAGATCCAAGGATTGGCTGTGAACATCGAGCCACCGAGTTTCTTGCTGGGAACAATCAATATATGGTACGGTATCACTGCAAACACAAAAGTAGTAACACTTCATAAATGAAGAAGGGGAATTATGTAACCACTTCAGTAAAGAGAGGGGCAAAAGCTAAGCCATAAACCAGCACTGCAGTACCATGACATGTTAAAACAACATCAGAGCTGCTATTTAATCATGGCTAACACTTGCACACTAAGCACTGACTGACAGTGGGGAAGCGTACATATATACAGCAATCACTAAGAAGCAGAGCTGACAGGAAAACAGTGCCAAGAGAAGAATAAAAATTGGATGGAATAATGCCTTTCTCATGGGTATAATCACCCTTGATTCACCAATCTCAAAACGCAGCATGAAGATGGTTCTTACCCTCATCTTAGTGACAAGGAACTAAAGACATGACATTCCTGTATCCAGGACTGCCCTGTAGCTCAGCACACTGCACAACTCTCCCCATATCCCACTCAGGTACTAACTGCAGCCTTTTTTTACAGGCCTGAATGGCAGCAGCATTCACTACCATGGCTGAACAAATTCAGTGAAAATACAGCACAATGCTGCAAATTTCTCTGTGCCATGTTGCTCTTAGTTATGCTAACGTCCAGACTGATCAATTTTAAAAAGAACAAGCAATGTTTTTCCCTTCTAAATAGCATCACACATGTGCTCAAATGTTTTCTGATCCCCTGGTTTACCTGTTGGTAATTCAATGCGCTATCAGCTGAGCTGCAGCCCCTCCTCTGACTCAGGAGGCATATGCTCCCAAGGAAATGCTTGAGCTCTTCAACACCCCAGCACCTCCTGCACAGCCCCCTGTTAAACACCCTTTTATACTAAAATCCAATTCTCTGAATGGTCACTGGGTTTCTTGGCTATCTGCCCTTCTTCTATAGTGCATAAGCAGATTACAGTCAGGGCTTTTCAGCTGAGGCGTTTAATACATTTTTCCCTCAGCATCTCCTCAGCTGTCAGTGCCCTCAAGAAAGCATTTGGTGGTTGGATTTTCTTAAAAGCTCCATGCTCACAGCACTTAAGAATGAATTAAAATGTTTCCCTTTTTATTTCCTGCGCTGATAGTCCTAAAGTAAGTGACAATTTAACAGCATCCAGCAGACCAGATTTTTGCATTATCCAGATCTTGCCCGCAAGGCCAAAAGCTGTTTTGCTTGGATGTCTGTTTGCTTTGTCTTTCATACACACAAGTATGAATCACAACACACCACCAAGAATAGCCCCTACCAGGGGGCCACAGAGATCCTTTCACATACCCCACCCCCAATTTTAGAAGCTTTGCTAAATTCTTTCCTTATTTTGCCTTCCCAGTCAGGTCCTGTGACAGCAGGCACACAAATCTTTCAGAACTCTGTAACACAGTTAAGCATCAGCAATAGCTTAAAAGTTTCTCTAGGGTGTTTTTTAAAATAATAGAAGAAAAAAAAAAGTGTTGAGGAGTTCTGATGCAGCCCTCAATGGACATTTCATTATTACCCCAAAATCCAGAGACAGGAAAGGTTTGCTTTCTTTTCATTCCTCACACACATTAATATTCTTACCTTGATAGTGAACAATCCATATTATGCTTGTTTATTATCACGCAAACAAGCCCACCACAAAATTTTCAGCTGAGAACTTGCCCCCAGCTACAGCGATGAAAGCTGTGCATTTTGCCAAGTTAGAAACAAAAGTGACAGGGAGAGAAACTCCTGCCCACCAGAGAAGATCATGGAAACAGCAATACAGCAGACTCAGGTGGATCCCAGGAAAGAAAAGCAGAACAATTACATTAGGGCATATTGCTCAAAGCTGTTTAGAATTTTGGACAAGGACTCAATCAAATTGGGAAATCAGAGTTGCAGGGAAAGCAAATACTTACAGATTGTTGTGAAAACATTGGTAAAGCAAAAGTAATCAACAGCATTGAATGACAGGAGATGATACAAGAATTGTTCTTTCTCATCATCACAGCGGAGGAATGCGTAACGCTTGTAGAGTTTTCTGACAAAGCAAAACACATAATCTGTCACAGTAACAAGATGCTTTCAGTGCAATGTTTTCTACTGCACAAATTTATTAAGTATGCTATGAATAACGGGCAAGCAATTACAAATGAGCAGTGATTCTAGGAGAGTCAAGAGTATTTAATGTGCCAAGATATGCTGACTCTCTGCAAGCCTGACACCTCCAACGTGCATCAGTCCAGTTCTCAGTATCTTCCACCCCTCAAATGCAAGGTTTGGTCTAAGGGTCTTCTCCCACCCAAAAACACCTCAAGATGGAAAAAGGAGTTTTGCACTTTCTCAAAAACAATTCTGACCTCTTTTGGCCACGTAAAATGATAAAACTGAGAAAAAGAGTTCTTCTGAACTTCAGTTACCTCTGAGCAGAGGGTGCCATGGGAGAGCTCTCCAGCATATGACGTATGATAAAAGACTGTTCTCAAATGGCATAAGGCACTATCTGCTTGTATTTGGCTATAGGTGACAACCCAGGGCCTACAACAACCTGCACATTAATTCAGGGAATAGCTTCAGTGCTGATAGTACAGCTCCTGACATAACCAAAACGATAAGCATGCAAAGGTGGCAACTGAGAAATAATACCAGTGTTGGTGAATAATCATGAAAGAAGAGCAGGCCAAAAGGTATCAAAATCCAACTGATGCTACAGGAATATGCAAACCCTCATGAATGCAGGAATTAGATATTAGAAATATTGACATAGCTGTGGAGAGGTTGCTCCTGCCAGGAGGGCACCCTGACAACTCCCCTCAATTTCAGGTATCAATTTACAAAAAAGTCAGCAACTCATAAGACAGAAACTTGCAAAACAAATCAATGATAATGAACATACAGGTATGTTCTCACATAATAACCCTAACACCAGAGACTGACAGGAAGTGTTCAATGAAAATGAAGAGACTGAGCCTTGAATCAGCCTAACCTGCCTGTAGCCATAAGAGTGGCAAAGCCACAAAAGTCTCATAGGTGCCCACGTCTGTGTTTCATTTGAACAATCTGAATCACATGTTTGCCAGCCCATCAGGGTATGTGTGTCCTGTCTTTTCAAAAGGTAAGCTTTCTTGGCTTCCCTGGGCACATAAAGATCTCAGGACAGTGAAGCCATGTGATTTCTCCCTGTCCTAACTCTAGCCCTTTGCAAACTAGGAAGAAACCAAACATGTTACATTTTCCTTATATTTGTTAACAAATGTCAAGTAAAGAGAATGGGTTAATTAAAACATCTAACAGCTGCTTCAAAACAGAAAAACTGCTAACCGCAAAATGGCAGAAGCTGCACCATTAGTTTTAGTACCTCAGTGAACTTGGCTCTGGTTCCTCTAAAAACAAGTGGGGCACGCTTTCAAACCATACTGCCTGGAACAGCTCTCTAAGTAGGATATCTAAATATGCAGCACAAAGCACACGAGATTACAAAGAACTGATGTCATCCTGTACAAGTTGCTCCTTTGCTTGTCATCTTCATTTTAAACATACTTTTGTTGCTGTCTCTCTCTGTCCTAGAGAATCAGAATGTGCCTGATAAATGAACAGTACACTTGCCAGTGTTAAAAGAGGGTTTTTTCTTCTCTTTTGTGGGGGGGACATGGAGTGTGGTGATGTGTGGAAAGTCCTCTCATAGCATTTGCTCTGCATGGGACAAGCACTGCTAAATTTAACCTGATCTGAACTGTTGACTTCACTGGAGAGGCTTAACCTTAATTTGGAGATACAGGTAGATTTATTAGCTGTCCTCACTCTGTCCTTAGCTTTTCTGTGCTCATTGAAGGCCACAGCTTCATCAGAAAGTCCAACACAATAAAAGACAAGGCAAATCTCAAATAATTATCAGTTGGGGTTCAGGGGGATGAGGGGAGGGAAGAAATTCCTTGGAAGGTGGTGAGTGGAAGGCGAGGAAAGGAAGAGCAGACAGCATAGGTTAAGCTGTCTCCAGAAAGAAGTCTTCAATTAAAGCTAATGGCAATTACTATGGCTTTAATTTCCACACAGTAAACACTAAATGTGACTATCATGAATTCACCATAAGCAGACCATAATTTAAAAAATGCATGTGAAGAACCCCAGCATTGAATCCCAATTCCCAAACAGCTGAAACAATGCTAGTGACACATTTGGAAGGCCAGTTTGTTCCATGTGGTCTAACACTGCGAAACAGATGGAAGAATAGGCACACCTGGATTTTTGAAACCAAACAATTACACAGATTTTAATTTTTTTTAAAGCTTTGACTAAAATAAACCATCTTACTTTGTGAGTTCATGATCTGAAAGCAACTGTTTCAGATGCCTAGAAAGCAACTTCTTTTCCATAGAGAGACGAACCCAGGCTCTAGCCTTGCCAACATCTGTTTTGATCTCACTAATGTTCTGGATATGCCTGGAAAAAAATTAAAAGAAAAAAGATATGCTTGGTATTGTCAAAGCATGACAGTTCTTTTGAACCAAGCCAGGCTGAAGTTTTGCAAAGAACACAAAATACCAGGTAAATTAGAGGAAAAGGAAACATAATCACCTAAATATTCAGCACCATAAAAAAATCCCTGCAATCTTGCTCAAAGAGAATAAGCGCCCGAAAAGGAAATATCTGCAATGCAGTGCCCTATTTACAAAATTCTAAACCAGGCCCATTGTCTCACATGATTTAGGAATCATTCTGGACCTTATCGCTGCAATATTTATGGCTGAACGCTTTGGAAAATTAAATACTGTCTTTGCATGCTCAGTAGAAGCTTTTCTTGCGCACAAGACACAAATGGTATATTTTAATAAGGCAAGCAAATCCTCAGTTAACTCCTCCCTACTGAAAAAAATTCATGCTGGAAAGGATAAAGAAGGAAAGAAAAATCCTGTCAAGGTTATTTTAAAAGTTCTGCATATTGCTTTTTCAATGTACTGAAAAGAAGGCATTGGGCAGCAGTTGTAGTTTTATTCACACCACAGTACAGAATGTTAGATAAACCCATTATTTATATCAAACAAGTTCTTTAAACTGCTTTCTTCACTGAGAAACAAGAATGGTCTCAGAACTACATAACCAACTCAGGAATGACTGGGGAAACACAAACACTGAACCCACACCTCTGTGGAAATAAACCAATACACAAAACATTAAAAATACAAAAGCTCTGTCATGGTATTTCCATAAGTTAATAGCTCTGACAATATAAAAACTCTTCAGTATGAAACATGTGTCTGTAAAGGTCAATGAAAAAGCTGTACTATCTACTTTAAAATAGTTCAATAGGTTCCTTTCCCACATCCCCCTCCTGCTGCATGAAACACAGGCTTTTCTGGATGGTGCACAGTATACACAGAAAAATGTGTGCAAATCTCAGGGGGTTTCTGGGTTGTTTAACAGTTTAAACTCACCTCATATCCTGGATGAGAGAGATTCTCAGAGGTGACATAGCTGGACTAGTATCAGACTTTCGCCTTTCTGAATCAAGAAGTACTCCTAGATTCAGAAGAACAAAACATCTTGTTAGCAGAAATCCATCTAAAGATTTTTAAATCAATATTAAAGAAAAGGTGAATTAACACCAATTTGCACTCCTGTATTACTGGTGACTCTGTGAAGGTACTGTGTTGTATTTCCACTCCAAATGACATGAAAATCTAATATGCTACACAGATGATCATACAGATCAGCACACACTGAGCACCAACACATTAAAGAGCTTAGATTCAGCTGAAATCGGTATGACAACAAATGGCTTAAGGCATATAATAATTAGGTATTATTTTCTAAAGACCACCTTGTTTTCTTGCTGTGTACTGACCCTTTCTGGCACTGTTGACACCTGAGAATAGTGTTTAACATCGTACTCAGTACACCACACATCATGTGCTTACTGAGCTACTACTTTGCACACTCCTGTAACACCACAACTTTCTAAACACCATATTTTGGGGTTTTCAAGCAATATTATTAGTCTTACCTTTGAAATTCCACTCCAGAATCAAGTATCTTCTTGTTTTAAACAATAAGCCTACTGTTCAGTTGTTTTTCAAGCCATAATACAAAACTTCAGGGTGTACAGCACAATTTTATGTGCTTATACTTGTTTTCCACCCCCAGCCATAACATCATTTGCCTTGCCAGTTGTGCAGGGACTGTGTCACATGGAGGATGATGTACCAGAGCAATCCATTTTAAAGCCTATCTCTAAAGCATCAGCTATTTCTGGTTTCTGACTACCATGGTAGGCAGACACCAGATCTAAACAAGTAGGCTCAATACAAACCAGTTTATTTTTCACAAAATATATTGAGACAACACACCAGGCCCATATTAAACCTGTAGCAGTCATAACACTCGATTCAGTTATATTGAGGAAGGGGTATTTCCAAAGCAAAAAAAAAAACCTGCCTGGTTTAAATCTTCAGGCAGCACTTACTCACAGCTTTTAATCACCTTCTTCCAGCAGATGCCAATCTTACCTGAGGTACTGAAGCTGCCTGATGTGGTTCTTCTCTGCCTGTTTTCTAGGTAATGTAATAGATGAGACCACAAAGCAGACTTTCCCTACAATTAAAAAAAATATTGTTTAAAGAAATCGCTACCAGCTGAATTTAAAAAAAAAGTTTAAATCATCATTGAAAGTATCAGCCATGACAAAAACTTGCTTTAAAGATGTTTCTCCCTATAAACTCAATGGTAAAAACCAACAATAAGATACAAGTTGGAGGCGCTTGGGAGCTGTAAAGAGGCTGAGAAGGAAAAGCATGAGTCAGACTATTGGGATCTAATGATTCTGGTTAACAGGAAAAAGTCAATTGAACTTCTTTCCTCATAGCTCATTACCATGGAAGAAAGCACTCAAAGGCTTGTAAAACACTGTGTGCAAGTGGAGTTTTAAATCTGAGCCTGTAACCTGTCCTGTGAGTCTTTCCTTGTCTGCCTTTCCTGCAGTGAAATGACAGAGAGACAGAGAACCAGCCTGAGCAAGACATACCCAGGCCAAGTCCTGTTCCCCTCAGGGTAATTCAGGGCTACAGATAAAAGCTGTCTGTTTTTAGAATGGAAAAAGATTCCCCTCAATTTCATCAGGCAAAGCACCTGGGTAATCACAAACACAGTAAGATATCCCAAAACATAAGCAGGACAATGAAAGCTTATCAGCAAAAATACCCCAGTTCTACACACTGTAAAGCCAACTTAAAAGTTAGAATTTGGGATGTAGTATTTAAGCCTAGATAAATGCTATAATGTTAAATGGTGTTAAAAGGTGCACCTTGCTCGTGTTGCTTTCTTAAAGCCCTGGTGGCTTAAAGCAGAGTGTGAGAAAATCTTTCACTGGGAAACTATAAAGTCTTGGATTCATCATAAAATATTTCTCATGATAAACCAAAAGCTAGCAAACCTGCACAAAGGCAGCAGTAAGCAAACAGGGGCACTCCACCACATCAACTGGAATCACTTACAGATATTTAGTATTATTTATCATCTTCTTAAATTACTATATTAGCCTGAAATCCCAGTAAAGATCTAGCAATTCCGCACTTCAGAAAAGCTATCATATTATAAGGCTGTACTTTTATTTACAGCTTTTGCAGAAAGAAACCACAACTGTAAAGCAATAGTTGTCAATTCTGCACTATCAGTTTCTTCTAAAATTAGCTAAGTGCCTTCCCAGAGGTGCAGTAATGATGGTTCATCTTTAATTCTTTTTTAAACTGTATTTAAAAATCTCTAACCATTTCCATCCTATAGCTCCCTACATTTGACGAAGAACTATTGACCACGAGGAATTATTCCAGAAGTGGCATGCCTCCAGAAGAATAAATCCTAGAGTGTCTGTAACATCTGTGATGACAGAAATCTATTAAAAACATGCATTCAGTAGTGAGGTTATAAAAAATCCACTGTGTCTTGTGTGTACCTGACAGATCCAACACAGAAAGCCAAAACTGCAAGTCTTATTATAAACAGGTAAGAAAGAGTATGAAAACATCAATCAGCGAAGAGTTACATCCAAAACGGTGTTTCTCCCAATAGACACACACATGCACACACAGTCTAGTGTTCAGCAACCAGCCGCCAAGGCAAGGAGAGCTGCAACAGATCACAGAAAGCAGCAACAAAGGATCCTGCAGCAAATCGATGTCAACAACCACGATGAATGTGAGAACTCATGCAGTGTCTGCCCGCTCCTTCACCACCGTGGAACTCTCCTTTAACTTCACCAAATAGCAATGATGATGCAAGCTGGATCTATAAGGGGAAGGAAGACAGCCTAAGGAAAGCAGTGGGACAGAGAATGGGCAAGGGAATAACCAAGGCCTTCTGAAAGTCCAGACTACTTCAGCCATTAGATCCTATGTTGCAACTCTGCTGCACTGTTCGGGACAACGGAAGGCATGGATTCCCTCTGCACGTGGAAAAATCAGTAGGTAGCTAATGTAGGGCTACTGGGATTCATCAGCAGGGAAGAGGAAAAAGCAGGGATTGGTGGAAGGAAAGCCATCCTCATTACTATGGTCAGTCGAAAAAGAAGAGTCTTCCTTGGCTCATTATTGAAAAATAAAATAAAATCAATGTATGAAACAGCAGGCTTTTGCATATTTCATAAAGGCCAGAGCACACAGAGAACTGGTGGTGCTTTTTTATTTTTTTTTTTTTTTTAACTCTAGATCATACTATGAGATACACTGCACTTCCTCCATCAGGCCAGTATTGTATTCCACCACTCTATTTATTCCACCATTCAGCACTGTTTGCCAACATCTGCAATCAATCCAAAGCATTAACCTTATGAAGGGTTGGCCGTCTGGTGGTCTGAAAGGCCCAAATCTGGGTTGAAGCAGAGTATACTGATGCTCTGTCTTCTAAGACGAAAGCAGTACAGCTTCTATCCTAAGTGATATACAAGAGGGAAGGGAGAGAATCACATGATAAATCTTCACATAGAGAACTGTTATATAGTTTGAAGGAGAGCAGATTTAAACAGTGGTGTTTGGGTGACGGGAACAGAGATACTGGATTACACTTGTCTGGATTATGTACATACATTCTGTATATTCTTTTTTTAAAAAAGTTATAATCTTCTCTGTCCTTGCTACTACTTTGTACAAGGGAGGAGTAAAATTGGTAAAGGCCCTCCAAACTCCATCTTGTCTCACAAGTGACTCCAAACAGAAGAGCACAACAAACAATTATTAATTTAATACAAATCCCCAACACCTCTAGCTAGTAATCTTGTATTCATAATTTAAATACTCCTACACCACTCAGAAAGAACCAAAATAGAAAAACTTTTACTCTGAAGTACTGAATTATCCCTCAGGAAAACAATTACCCCATCCCAATGACAGCACCTTTAGGATATGCTGCCTTGTAGCCCATGCAACTTCATTAACAAACATAGCAATAGTTTTTTTACCACCCTATTAAAAAAAAAAAACAAAAACAAACCACTAAAACCCACCAAACCACACAAAAACCCCAGGTTAAACAGAGAGTCTTCCAAGAAGTCATCCGTGGAACACATCTGCAGGTACACTTGCACGTATCCCACAACATGGAGACAGACAGGGGGCAGGTACTGACATAAAAAACACTGGGGGACACACGAGTATTTTAACACATCCAGATACACACTAAAGATGTCCTCTGAAAGCAGAGAGGAGAAGAGCACAACACGTCTTTAGGAAAGAGTGCTCTGCAACGTACAGGAATATTTAGTCCTCACCTGTTTGACTTGCAGACCATGGCTCCATATCCTTTCTAGGAGGTCACACAGACTGGCTATCAGGGTGTTCTCTTCCACTCCTGTGATATTCACTTCACCATGACCAAGCTCCACAGCTTCTCGACCCATTTTCTCAACCAACATCCTCTTAGTCTCAAAAAGGACAAAGCAAAAAAGAGTTAATTCTTTCTGCAGGAACTTCCAAGACCACTTACACTTTTTAAATAACCAACAAGAAAGCACACAATAACAAACATCTGGCAGAATAACAGGGTGTATATTTATTTCTGGTGCTAGTGCAGGACTGCAGTTCTTTTACCCCTGGTTTTCAAGCCAGGACAGCACCAGTGTTGACTGCTTTTCTAAAAAAGAGTTTGCAGATGGGCACATCATCCTCCCAAGAGTAACCCCAACAAAGGCAACAGAGGAACAGCAGGTCACACATTGACAAGCTGGGTGCCCAGCAGCAAGGCCACGAAACACAGATTTTGGGTTGTTTTGAAGCCTGGTGAGAGCTGGATGAGCTCCCCACAAGCAGGACACTTGGTCCACCTCCTCACAGTGGAAGTGAATGCACCCAAATGCTTCCAAGTAGCACAGGTATGTCATTCCTGGGAGACCCAGGATCTGGGCAGATGGGCATTTGGATTAACCCAAACCCATTCTGGAGTGCACCTCTTGAGTCTCCCCAGGAGCCACACTCTCCTAAATTGTGCACAGTTTCACAACAGTCAACAAAGCTTTCACCAACTCCTCAAGTACAGTCTTCCAGTCACATCATATAGCCAACTGGAAGAAAAAATGAGGAGGGAATCAGTTCTGCTCATCTCTTGCACATTTTTTTCATCATTGTTCCTATTCTAGACTGGCTTTCAAATGATTAATATTCCCTTAAGCACCTCTGCACAGTCTTGGTTGAGATTAAGAAGTTCAAGTTAGTCCCTAGCTGCTTCTCCCCCTCACTCCCTCCAGCAATTTCTCACTATAAAGGAGCCAAGTCTATCTTCAGGAATTTTCACCACCTATTGTGCCTCTATTAAGGGATGGGGATTATCTGGACAGTTCCATGAAGTGAAATCAGAAATTCATGTACACATTAATCGAGTTTTACAAGAGGTTGTATATAATTGCTGTAGTACCTCCACTGACTCAAGGCAAGAATGTGTCTATTTTATCATTATTCTCTTTACTGTATTTTTATAAACATTAACATTTACTTCAGATTAATATATTGCCAAATATATATTGGTGAAGCATGTCTACAGATTAATGTCAAATTTCTTTGTCAAGTGCTTAAAAACTTACACCTCATAAATGTATTAATTCCTTTAAGCTATGAGAAAAGCTGCTGTATTTTCACCACAACCCTCTCTTTAGGACTACTCACTCTTGTTGAAATAGTACTGTGTCATTAGTTATAACTGAAATGTGCTATAATAGACTTGGGCAGCGGGATGGTAAAGACCCTTCAGAATATTCAATCTCTATCATAAATCTGCTTGATAAAGTTTCTGCTCCTTGCAGAATTTCTAAATACATTCTCCCTTCATTAATTTCTCACCACCGTGCAAAAATCCTTATAGGGATAAAACAGAAACAGATGGCAGAAAGGGGGGCAGGGTTTGAACATCCTGGATACAAAATGATCCATAAAGGATGGACATGAGGTGCAAGAGAGCACAATTATTCTCTGCATTACCTTATTTCGGCATTCCTTCAACAAGCCTTCTACAAACTTCCAGTTTGTTTGTGCAATGACTGATGGAGAGAGGTTAGAGAGTTTGGGCTGACGAATGGTGCTGCCCAGATTCCTGGCTTCCTGGATGTACTTCTGGATTGGGGGAGAAAATGGACAAACACAGACAAAAGTGCAAGTGAGACTCCTTGGCCAAGAGAAAAGGGTAAACATCTTTATAACCCACACCTCTGGAGTGAGGAGGAAAGGATCACATCCTCTTTCAGAAAAGGCTCCCAGCATTCTTTAGGGCTGAGACACTTAAGGTACTATTTCACCAGAGGTCAAATCCCCATTTAGATTGTCTACATAGTATTACATCACACATTGCTGAATTACAAAAACACAATACAAACTGCCAAGGATATTTAGATGCATAGAGATTCAATTGCTCCCTCCGCCACCAAGAATTGTCTTGTTATTTTTTCATTTAAATAAAAATTTGCAAAAAATACCCAGACCAAGACTATTCAAGTGGCAGACTGGTCTACATGGGGGGGGCTGCAAGAAAACTTTGCTCTTTCAGGAAGCAGCTGCAAAATGCAAATTATAACAACATCTCTCAGCTGTGAACCAGCTGCATTTTTGAGGAAAATCATTTCCTGAACCCACTCTACTTGAAAGAGCTCTTCTGCTCCTATCACTGCCATCAAGGAGTTGCCATTGTTTTCATCCCAGAGACAAGAATGATATTACATGTATTTTGGAAGCCAGGTGATCACAGGTTGGTTGGGGCACAGCTAACAGAATTAGTGATAGAGAGAAAGTCCTGTACAGGGACTGATGGAATACTCAGGATTAGTACATATTTCAAATTAACAGGAAAGCTCCGTAGCTTACATTGAAATAATGATCAACTGAGATGTCAGTAAACAGATTTGTCAAACATGACAAAGAGGGAAAACCCCACCTTCTCCACTGGCCTTGCACTTAAAAGAGCTATGACTAACACATTTAATTATGCATCTTTATCCAGAACTATGATTACAGTCATATTGTGCATTGGACATACCAGATAATGCTCTGACACAGATTTTATAGAGGGCATGAAGGGCCAATCATGCTGGTCCCAGTCTAAACATAACTGCAACTGAAGTTCTGACATGGAAAAGTCCAGGTGCTGGCAGGATAAGTTGGTAGCAAAAAGCCAAGCAGATGTAAAGTGAAAGTGGTAAGCACACATGAAGTAATAAAAGCAAGCATGCAAAACAGAAAAGGAAAAGAGTGAAGACATAATACAATGCAGAACTCCCAAGCATTCAACATAAAAATAAATTCATAAGTAATGAATCTGAAAGGAAAAAAGAGATGGTGTTAAGTCAGTGGATTAGTGTAAACTCTGCCCTCCACTGGGCACAAATGTTTGCAAGTAAAAAGCCACTAAGTCTCAATTGCACAGATTTTTGTTGGCCACCCCAAAGCTTCAATTTGTTTAAAACTCAAAACACTGCAGTTTGACACCACAGCCTCCTGCTCAGCCTGACCCCCAGTGTTCATCTCAGAAGAGCTCCCTCCCCACTCTCAAATTTACTGTGGGAGTCTGAGGCTCACCTGGGAGAAGGGGTCAATGTTCAATCACCATTACGTCATCAAAAAGGCACAGCACAAACCCCCAAAACACCAGCACCATTATCACTGGCATTTGGTACCCCCAGCTGAGCATGTATTTTAAAACATTTACTCTTCAGAAACTATTTTCCTTTTGCAACAGAATAATTCCTATAGGAAATGAACTTGTGAGGGATCAGTTAAAAAACAAAAAAAACAAAAAAACCCAGAGACCAGAAGTAGATTTTTGCCTTTGTAATAACCTAATTGATAGCTCAGAAGCTTACATTTGTAAACACCTTTAACAATTGTGTTGTTTAGCACAATATTGAGGTTAGAAATCAACTATTACGCATTTCTGTTATTTCTAAGTAAAAAGCACCTTTGAGTTATCTGAGCATATGGAACATGTCAAAGCCAGAAACTACTCGCAGAGCTCTTTTATTATGTAGACACTTTTCCGTTACATGGTTATGGATGACACAGATGACACTATAATTCAACAAAATTTTAACAAACCAGTAAGAAAATTCCAGAAATGAGTACACTAGGAAGGCAATTAAATTCATCACTACCGTAAAAGGACGAACTGAGCAAACACACTTGAATTTCACAACACTATCCTAACAGACACAAGATTAGTACTACTTAAATTTAAAAATTAAGCTTTTCTAAGGATATTTAACAAGGCAAGAGAATATTGTTTTCAATGAACAACATACACTTAAACAAAAGCAAAACTTTGGGGTTACTAAACAAACAAAAAGACTCTAATACTTTGAGCCAGACTATTTTTGGAATTACCCATAAATCAACACCTGGTGTAACAGTTTGCAGTCTGTACCATATGAATCAGAAACTGTACTGTAATTAGTTCACTTCACCCAGACCTTTCAAAACCACTTCACCACAAAGAATAACTGTGTCAGCTGTAGGAACAGTGGTGAGAGATGTTTATCATTTCAGAAGGTGGGTAAATCAGCATCAGACTGTGCTGTGTAAAAACAGGCAGACAGAAACGTGACAGTACGGGTGGGCTTCACATTCTCACCTTAGCAATGAGGTTGTCTGTCAGTTTGTCACCTTAAGACCTTTTTTACGGTCTACAGAAGACACTTTGTCAACTCCAAAAGGCAATGCTCCTGATTTTAGGATGAACTTAATCCCTCTCTAGAGGTGGTTATCTTTCCTCCATCAAACACACAAAAGAAGCACAGGGTGACTAAGTTATTTAGAGATGGCAAATAGATGGCTGAAAACTCTTAATTCCCTTCTTCCCACTCAACCCCTTTAGAAGAAAAAAAGCCAGAACAACTTTAAATCATGTGATTATATTTTCAGAGAACTCTCCTATATGTGGGATGAAATAATTTTGTCCTGAGAGGAGGCAAGAATGACATAACTTTTATAATAAGAAAACTAAGTATTTTTGGTCTGCTACTTCATTTGTATTAAACACACTTCAGGGAGAGCAGACATGAACTGCAAGTAACTGTCTAGACATTTCATAAAGGTTGCAGAGTATTTTTCAGGTCATTAGGAAAGAAAAAAAATCAGATGTCTATAGCTGAGCAATTTTCACCTCTCTCTGGTCATTGTCCAGGCGCAGGTGCTCCGTGTGCTGCTTCTGTCTGTCCTTCCGCCTCCACTGAGCAGGAGCATTCCTCTTTGTCCACCTACACATGGGGGAATATCAGTAACCAAATGTCAGGAGTCAGGGGAAGGGCAGAGGCAATAAGAGGTTTCCAGCTTATTCTATACTGAACATCAATAACATCAGCCAAAGCGCAGCTGCGAATGCACACAAAGAATCTCAGGAGAAGAATTCAATATTGGGCAACCAAAATATTTTAGGATTTTAGATCACATACACTTGCTTTGTATTTTTCCTTTTTTTTTTTTACAATGTCCAGGGAGAATTTAAGCCTTGCCCCTCCTCCCTCAAAGTTGTTACAAGAAAATATCCTAAAATATTTGCTAGCTCCTACCTGGGATCAAATAAGGGGATCTGCTTTTATATTGACAATAATCATAAGTAACTCAAAGTACACCAACTATAATCTCAAATATAAGAGGGCTTTCTTAAATAAATTTGCTTCAGGAAACCCAGATTTTAAAAAGAAAAAATAAAACCAGACATGGCAAAAACCTCAACCCATGCAATCCATGCACATCATCTGATCTGCTCCCACTTGAAAAAAAAAAAAAAAAAAAATCAAACTCAAAATTGACTTTGCTTTCTAATATCTCTGCTTTAGTAGTATTCTATAGTTCTTGCCAAGATTCAGCCCTTTTTGCCTTAGCTTACTCACTTGTTGCTTGCTGGGCCAGTGGATAAAACATCAGACTGAAGCTTAGGAAAAAATCCAAGCTCGTATTTCCCTTGTCCAATTTTCATGTCCAGCAAGTGTGGGTGAACTGCAGTGTGGTCTATTTTTGCTAGCCTTAATTCAATAGATTTCTCTGAAATAGTAAGAAAGATAATTTTTAAAGGTGTTTTAATCAGACATGTATCTATAATCACATCTCTTGAATTAAAAGCAGAAGAGGTGGAAGTTTCTTACTGATTTCAACAGGCACATGAGTACAAGAGTGTTTCTGACATCAAAGAATGCCACCAAAAGGAGAAAAATGTTTTCCTTCTTAAGCTCAAACATCTTTCACACACAAAGCATACAGGAAAACAGCCAAGTTCTACTTTACATTAATTTCATCTCACATCTTAACATCATAGAAAACATTTGGTTCCCCATTTAAGCTTTCCACTTCTGCTATCTTGGTCTATTCTTTTTTTGAAGTTTCAAAGCATGAATCATTCATTAAGCTAAAGTCTACAACAAACAGCCTTGACTAGTTGCACTAATTGTCAAACAAGTGCCTCACGGCTCTTACCAGCCTCATCAATGGTTGTGCACTTTTGATACATAGATGTGCGTAGAGTCGGTGTCCTGACGTTCAGCAGCCTAATTTTATCCACCCTAGAATCAAAAACTCTCAAAACAGGGTCTTTGTCATCCTCATCATGGCACATGATCTTATTGTCAATAAAGGATGCAAACATTTGGGTCTCCAGGAACCTCGAGAGGAAAGGCAAGTAAGGTTCAGGCTGGTCCGACAAGAAAGAAGCCTAAGAGACAAGAAGAGATAAAAGAGTCTGGGAATCTGCAGAGAGAGAGAGAGAGAGAGGCATCCACCAGAAGCACCAATTTTTCTGACAAAGGATATATGCGAGTGCTTTGGAGCCACTTAAAGCCTGATTTTATTAAATGCACCAATTCCATCCCCAAAACAGGCAGTCTATAAGACATTTTTAGCATCAGGACAATCACCTAACTATATAGCACAATAATACACCGTGATTTTAGCATTTCCTTAATCTTCTAAAAATTTCAACAGAATCCCAGCGAACTACACCAAGAGTACTGTAGGTGTGCATAGCTGGTACTTCTGGCTGGGCACACAGCTTGTGAAGTTGATGGGAATATTTTCACATGATTTGGTGGGAATCAGATTAAGTGTTTTAGCAGACAGTGCTGCAACATAATCTTCACCCATGTGAACTCTCCCGCTGACAAATACCTCCAGCAAAGAAGACAGTGCAAAAATTTGAAGAACTGGGTCTTAGATTTCTCTAAAAAAGAAGTTAGGAATATGTACATAAGCATTATTTGGGGTCATGACTTAATTCATTAAAATATTTGGCTATTCCTCTGGTTAAAAATCAAAGTTTCCACTAGTATTATTTAACCTTAATGCAGAGGTTAGCCCTGAAGTGAGGCTTTCTAACCTATTTTTCTAGAGCAAGCTGTATTTTTCTACAGTATCCTTAAAAGAGTATGTTTAGCTCTCCAAGTCTGCATTTGTATATATTTTTCCACATAATATCTAAGACATTACCTTTTTGGGGAACACCGACACTTAAGGAACAAATTAAAATTTTGACAATACAGTTTTCCATTTGATGGCCCAATAAACAAAGACTTAGGCTTGAATACTTTTTTTCTTCTTACATTGACCTACCATCTTATTACAACTTACTTTATCGAAGTTTTGCATCTGTTCTCTGTTGGTAAACCAGGATTCCTTGTCCTGACTGGGCTGAATGACAAACACTTCATAATCTGCAAACATTTGTGTAAAACGGTTGGCAAAAACTTCCCGGATCTGAATGTTCAGCTGGTAAATCTTGAATTCTTCTTCATCACACTGAATTTTAAGATCCTTTTTGCTACTGGTCTCCTCTCGCACCTCCAGCTGAAAAAGTAAGGGAAGACACAAATAATTTGTATTGATGTTTTGTTAGGTATTTCAGGCACACAAGATTTCAATCTGCCATTCAGCTGCTGTTCCTAAAGTCAACATTTCAATTTTTAAAAATAAATTATGAAAACAGCAGTATGACAGACTCATGGAGGGGGGGAAATTACTTAAACCACAAGCATTCAAGCACTAGTTAGAATACACATTTGCTACCTCTGCCTTGGCTAATTATGATAAAAGGCACCAACACATATAATTAAATAAAAAAAATCTAGATCTTGCAACACCTGCACAAAGCAAAATAAAAACCTGAGAAGTGGAATAGAGCTGATTTGGGCATCTAATCCTGCCTGGTAACCAACTGCTGCTTTTTGGAGCTTCCACCTCACAAAGCAGCTCTCCAACAAACCTACTCCAGGTCACACAAGTTCTGTCCCAGTCTGGCCCCACCTGTATCCCAAGTTACAGTCAGACAGGGAGGAATCAGCCTCAGCAATGAAGAGCTGGTCAAGCTAACTTAAACCTACAAGAAATAAAACCTTTGCTGAAACAGTCTTCACAAAGGCTCAAAAATCCCACAGTGGTCTTTCAGGTAGTATTTTTTATGCACAAAACGCCACAATTGTTTTTTTCCTCCACAATTCTAATCACTCAAAAAATCCAATCAGGATCACCATAAACCATGCATGTCCACTTGCTGGGAATCAGACATTCTTGCACTTGAAAACATTAACAAGAAAAAAGCATCACAGTATCCCTGTGGCGAACATATTCTACATGCAATATCTATAGAAACTAAGATTGGATTCAAACTTCAGGACTATCTAGATGTCAATTGTAGCCACTGAAGTCATTAAAAAGTGGTATCAATTTAGAATAAATCTTAAAACCAAGAATTAACAAGGCAAAGTGCTATTTCTAAACACATTATCTTGGCAAAGAAACACTTGGAGGATAGCAAAGGTTTCCCTAGACGCTGCAGGGTTAAATCCCATTCCCTCTCTCCCCTAAGCTTGTCCTTGTCTCAACAGGTGCTCACAAGGTTTGTGACCATGTTGGCAGAAAGTTCTTTCTAGTCAAGACAGACAAACAGCATCTTTGGACCATGACTTCAGACCATCTGCTATTCCAGGACCAGAGAGAATGCAGACAACTTCATATCTTACCTTTTCCAGGCTCACACCTGTTCTTTTAACAAGTGCTTGGAGTCTTGCAATAGTCTCATTTTCCTTTAGCAGCTCATAGGAATTCAGAGGTGATCCTGCTATGTTCCCATTTCTTTTATCAGAAACCAGGTCACATGCTCTGAGGCTCTTCATCTTGGAGGCACTTTCACTGCAGTGCAGGTTTCCCTCAGGTGGAATTCCAAAAGCCATCAGTATCTCTGAAATTTCCTGAATGAACTCAAGTTTATTTGGAAACTGGGGTAGGTCTTCTGGCAGCTCGATGAAGTGGTTGTCTACATCCACAAAGCACAGGTTGGCCTGGGATTTAATTTAGGACAGGACACCATTATAACATCACTAAGCACATTATTGATCTTTGGCGTTTGAGTTTATTTAAAGATTCAAATACATTTGCATTTGTTTGGTTATTTTGTAAAACAGACTTGCCCTAACCATAACTGAACTGGTTGGGTTGCTCTGAACATTTCCAGGTCTTTTAAGGAGGTAACTGAGAAAGAGAAAACTCATTTTAAAGACATTTATTATGTACAAAATAGATTATAACATAAACTAGGTACAAACGTGTCATTTCTTTTTCATACACGTACAGCTAAATTTTAACTACAGGATATTTGCAATTCTATTTTATACACAGTTATTTGTAACCAGGTGCCTGTTGCTGAGATTATCAGTCCACTTCTCTAAAAGATTTAGCAAATTCCAATCTAAAAGGTGTGCTGGTACTGCAGAAGTTGCAATACAGTTATTTTCTCTTTTTTTGTAAGTAACTTGAGAACTAAGACAATTCTTTGAATGAGCAAGTTTGTTTCCAAGGTGGAAAATGAAACAAACTAGTTTCCATTCTGTTTTTCTGTTCCAATCTCCAACTCATTTTCTACCAAAAAAGACCAAGGCAGGGAGGGAAGAAAAGAGAAGAAAAAACACCTATGTGGCTTCCACAGCAAGATCAAAAGAAGCTATGCCTTTCAAGGTTTACCTCACTCTATATTTGGCAAGGGGGAAGGTTCCCCTTTTGGCTTCTGCACTGCAAAATCTGTATCAGATGGTTTCAAGACATTACATAACTACACACATCACAGTAAGAACCCCAATCATGTGTGAAATCTGCCTGTGAAGTTAAGAACAGAGAAAAAACCTTTGCTCTTCTGTTGAAGGATTTCAGTTTCTCTTCACTGCAGAATTAACATGGACTGTCACTACTCTGTATAACCTTCACTATACAAAATCCTTTCACTCAGATTATGGGGTACTTTCAACCTAAATTCATTGCATTATTCTAGGAGGCACACCTGGACTCAGGTCTCAGTACAGCTTGGTAGAACAAACACTTATCATGTCTGTGAGAGCTAACAGATCTCCATTTATTTCCTATGACTCAGTAAGCGCAGAAGGATGGAAGCACTACCACAGTTTAACCAGAAACGAAGAATTAGAAGAGATCAATCTCACACAGAATGAATGGTGAATGATCCCAGAAATCAGAGCCACAAGCAGTGTGGACAAAGGAGGTCTGGTAGAAATTGCCGTGGGGCTGACCACGGGCAGACTAGATTAAGTTGTGCCTGACAAGAACTGCTCCTTTAAGTAAACTGCTGTGAAAACATACACTTAGTACTTGTGACAGGTTTCCATAGAACAGAGTCTGGGTGTCAATTCTCCTTTAAGTACAAATATCTTATTGAGCTTCAACATTAAAACTTAAAAATGAATTCTTAAAGCAGAACTCCACTGGACATACTGCACTAGCTTACACAGAATTAGTCCAATTCATGCTCTGCTACAATATTACCCATAGTTACAAAGGTAAGCATAATTCCAGTTCTTTATTTCCTAATTTTAGGCAATAGAAAATTGGAGTTTTAATATGGGGATCAATTTGTAATGCTCAAAGGAATGCATATAAAACAGTTAAATATCTTTTGTATAGATCCTTTACTGGAAATTAAATCACAAATTGAATTAGGTGTTGCAGAAGAATTCAAGGTCAATAAAGACAATTAACACATTGATTATAAAACAGTTTCTAGTGCACCTTAGAAAGAGTTTTTCTTTTCATACAGGGCAGGTGTCATTGCTGAAATGTCCCTAGCATCAGCACTGCTCCAAGGCGGCAGGTGGTGAGTGTGCCCACCAAGCACGGCAGCCAGGGCCGGGCTGGGAATGCTCTCAGGGTGCTCCTAGTTGCAATTTGGACAGGACTCGGCCCAAAGGGACACCATGTGCACAGCAACTCCCGTGCTTGAAGCAAGCACCCAAATTCAGGAGCTTCAGGACTCCCACTACACCCATGGCTCCACGATGATCAGAAGTCAAGTCAGCTGATATTTGTCAGAAACACTGTAAGCACTTCAAGACAGGAGAGAAATAAAGCTTTGAAACCAGGCACAATGCCTACCAATCACCGCTGAGGGAGAAACAAAAAGCATTGAATCTGCCTCAAGCAGTCTGCAAAATGGCAAGACAGACTCAATAAGAAACTCTTCAAACAATTTAATTGTATTACTCCCTTTTACAACTTTCTTTAATTGATGCCATTCAACTTTCCTTCCTTTTTGGATCAGATTCTGCAGAAAACATCACTCTTGGTTAAGCCTGGTTGTACTCAAAAAGCACTCAGCCAAAAAGGAATGAAACATTAACCTCACCAGTGCAGAAATTCTAATCTTCACACTGAAATTAAACTCCTTGCCAGTGGAAGAAAAAGGCATATTTAATGCTTGCTAGAACTGCTTATAAGTATCTGGGCTAATACCTGGTTAATTCTTCCAAAAGGTGAATTTCCCTTTTGCAGAGTTCCTCTCTAAGAGCAATGCACACAGTTTAAACACTCCGAGCTACTAGTAATGATTGCTTATCATGCAAATTATTATTACATTTCCCAGAAACTGCCCTATATGGAAACATTTTTTTAAAAGTTAGTGTGCAGCAATACTCCAAATAGAGTGTAGGTAATATTTTCAGGGACACTCTGTAGTTATCCAGTGCCTGGTTAATAACACATAAGATAGAGAACTACCCATAGCAGCATAAGCAAAGATTCCATAGATGACTTTAGCCTCTCATAACTAAGGGAAGCTGAGGTCATCCTGAAGAACTGTATACACACTTCTGAAAAGGCCATGCTCCTCAGGGAACAGAAATGGCAAAAACAACTCAGTGCAGAAGCCCTTCAAGAGGTACCAAAACAACATTCTTCTGTAAAAATGAAATTTGAAATAAATAGACCACCAGGAGCAGACACCAGAACAGCAAATCTCACTAAGTTGCTACACTATAGAGCCAACAGAATGGAATACCAGTAAGGATAGAGGGGTCCCCTCCTTAAAAACTAAGAAAAATTACAAGGCACCTATTATTTACAAAATCACAGTCATCCAGAGCATTTTGCATGCTAGGAACTGAGCAAGAACACAAAGCAGAAAAATAAAGGAGTTCTTTGGCCACAAGGGTTTAGTTATTTTGTCTGTGGAGGCAACACACTTGAGCAGGCTGTGAATAGCTGACAGTTCTGCATGTGGATACACTGATTATTATTTTACACACACAAAACTAAAATGATAAAAAGACAAGATACTTGGCAACATGTCTAAGTAGAGATATAATTGAAAGAGCATCCTTAAGTTAGTTACTTGCTTTTCAGGTCTCAGAACAGTCAAATATTCTTTTATTTATTGCTCAGATATCAGTTTTCTGATCAAAAGAAAATCCCAAGCAGTTATACACCACTTCACTTCAATAGCAGATTGTCACAAGAGAGGACACATTACATCATCTACAATAAAATGTTCTCCTGAGACACTACACTTAGGAATAAGGATGTCATATCCTAATTTAAAAACTCATCCTTCCCATAAAACCTTTATCATCACAAGTAGCAGGGTGTCCAGGTGAATGTCTTACAGACCTGAGAAATGTGGATCTAAGCAAAGCAGTGTTCATGTGTCCAGTGCCAGTGCCTGGTTCCCTGAAGCCAACAGCACCACTTTCCAGGAGCTTGGTGGGCTCTTGGACTACACCCATCCATTCCAAAGCCAAAGGACAACTGCAATTCTTTAGTCTGACCTCAAGCACAATATGGGCCAAAGCCCCACACAGATCTAGCAGGGCCTGCATCAAGCCCATATCCTTCCTTTCAGCTCTGTTCAAAAGCACATGAAGGAAATTATTTAGGTTCTGCTTGAGTACAGCACCAAAAGACTAAAACCCATTCATCTACAGCCTGCATCACCTTTGCACATTTGACCCCAGCCTTGCAGATAACCACCCACAACACACAGAGCGTGGATGTGCAACCCCATACACACATGGCTGACTTGTGCAAAGTGTGTCTACAGTGGTCCTAAATTCTAAAGGATGCTCCTGTGCCACTCCTGTAAGCAAATGGTGACCCTTTGCACTTTTTCTCAGCACTGCTGTCCTTCATGCCAACCCAGAATCTGTGAGAACAGCTTACAGCTCAAAGCCATTGCAGCTTTTAGAAACTCCTCAGGTGGCTGTTCACACTGAAGTACAGAAGAACATAAAACTGAAGTCTGTCAATAAATTTGCCATATCATCAAGGATCAAGCCACCAGCAGATAGTCTGAGAATGCATACAAAGCAGTGATGATTTTTAAATAATTGTCTTGGTCTAATGTGTTAGCATCAAGAGGAAAAAAGACTTTTCAGGAGACCTTTCTTATCTCTTGAAACAACATACAAAAAATAAAAACCCACAGAATTTGTTACGGTTTAGCTTTGAATAACATCCTTTTAATGGCTGAAATAAAAACACTGAGAATATATATAATGTTTTATACTAGCAGAGAAAATGCATTTTAGGTTTTAAAATCTTTCAACTTTTCTAAAAGAAAAAGCCATTGCCCAAGACCTTTGGGATCATTTCATTAAAAACGAGCTTTTTAATGAGATACTATTTTGATTTCACCAGTGCTGGAAATTCAGCATTGCTTATTTCCACCAAAAATAATTTCAGTTTCTACCATTCTCCTAAATTAGAGTAGCGAGATACACATGCAATCCAGCAGCATGAAATAGTCTGGATTAACTTGCTTGTTAAAAATGTATTTCTAGCATTGCAGGAGTTTCTTTAGAAGGAAATGCAAAGACACATCAAAAAACCCAATCTTACTTTAGTACTTGCGATGTTTGTGATCTGCCAGTAAGCTGCTAAAACCACTTTTATTGATCAGTTTTACTGATAAACAAACCACACCAACATCTGAAACAGCTACATGGTCTTCCCTTCCCCTTTGACAGCTGCAGCACCTTATTCTAGCACAGCTTCTCCCCAGCCACAAGGATGCTCATGCACACACAGAGACCTCAGCAGAGCAGCAACACCTCTGAGAACAAGCACTCTGCTGCTGACATGCACAAGAAACTCAACTCCACACTAAAACCTCAGCATTTCCTAGTTTCACTGGACTACAGGTCTTCAGGTCATTGGTGGTCTTCAATGAAATCTCCATCAGGGACTGTTTTCTGATGTACCCAAGGGATAATCTAAAATTGAATTTTGCACTAACGCAACTTTTTTGTTGAAGGTTTTAATGATCATCTGACACAAGCATTAACTTCTAGGATACAGTTGGGTTTCCATGCTCATATGGTAAAGCATTCCCTGGAAGCAGCAGATGTGACCAAAATATGGGAAGCTACCAACAAAAGCCTTATGACATATGTGTGCAAGGCTTACACCAAGGCAAAACTATTGAGATGGGACCGACAGGATTTTCACATTATTAGCCTAAAAGTATCACTGTAAAACACTTTGAGCAAGACAGATTAGTGTTTTTTAAACTTCATTATAAAACCACAATGAAGAAGGCTACAGTGACACTGAGGTATCCATGCTGTGCTAGACAGCAATATTATTTTCTTCCACAATTCCTTTCAACTGAGAAGCACTAACTAGATTTTCTCTCAAAGCTCACCTCTTTGGCCCCTGCCTAAATCAGATATTGCTTTCTTTAACAGCAGCTGTCTCACACATCCATGTAAATAGATTAGGAACAGAGACGCAGCTTAGGCAGATTCAAGACAAAGAAAAAATTTTTTTTGCAGAACTGAGAATAAATTACAACACAGAACAGCTCTTTGTATACCCTTTGTGATAACTGAGGAAAATTCTGATACTAACTATGAATCAGAAGCCTAGAGGAGTTCCTCATATAACCCTGATAAGTTAATAGATGTTGATATACATTCCAAACTTTAGAGATAAACAATGTTAAATATTAATATCCCCTCTGATACTGATAAATTTGTCTTTATTGAAGTACAAACAATGGAATCCATATGCCCTCTTCTCCTGTTCTACAACAACACATTATTCATGTTCCTTGGCAGTTTTAGGCTGTTGTTCTATGGGGGTTTGTTTGGGGCTGTTTTCTTGGTTAATTGATTTTTTTAAGCAAACTCTCTACAATGAAAATCTCAACAACAGTGAGCTCCTGTTCTTCCCAGTCTACTTAGCCTCTTGAGTAAGCAAATCTATTGGCAGAGGATAACTTTTTAGTTATTTACTAAAGGACTGGAGACTCCAATCCATTTCTATGCCATAGCTCCATCTCCAGCCTGCAATGCAAAGGACTCCAACAGCTCCCAAGAAACTTTACTCAGCAGTGCCTACTGAGGGAATTTCTCAGACGAGGTCAAACTCATCGTGTACAAAGTTTTAAGAGCTCACTCTTCAAATAAGAAAGAGAAAAGCTGAAACCTCAGAAGGACAAGGAAGTCTTGCAGAAAATTCCACCACATAGGCATGTTGCTGCTGCTGTCTGTCCTGTGTGTCCTCCCCTACCCGACAATTCTCATCTCTGTAACATACTACCAAAAATCTACTCCTTCAGCTTCATAAAAGGCTACCCTGAAACAAAATGTAAATTGAGGTGTCAGAACACTTTTTAATAGTACTTAGGTTTCATTTTAAACGTCTAAAAATAGATCAACTGCCTTATTTTAAACCTCCAAAATAAACTGATGAATCTCTTCAAAACCTTTTAAATTATTGAAGTATCTGTTTGAAATTAAAATATATTTATTTTGAAGTATTACAGTGATTTTAAAATGAAGACATTCTTTCAAAAGGAGGACAGTCTTTCAGAAGCTTGTGGTACACAGTTAAAACATCCATGGTGCATATTAACATGCATATTCACGCATGCATTTTATTTCATCAGCTGTTCTCTCTAAAAAGTGTACTAACCGTATTAATTAGGCCTGTCAGTACAGCCAAAATTCTGAAAAAATAGTAAACCAAAGCAATAGACTGTTGTTTTCATGGCAAGAACATACACTACTCTGTCATTAATTATGCCAGCGGAAAAAAAAAAAGAGAGGGACACAATAAAGAAATCAAGAGATTAAATAATTTAGTTTTCATAGAAAAAAATAACACAGTTTGAAAAAAAAAAGTTTTACTTTGAACTTGCCAGGAAAAACAAATGAAAACTACCAGCATATGGATTTGAGAAAAAGAGCAATGTTGGCATGGAGACCAGACTGGAAGTTCACAAAAATATCTTGTCTTTAATTTCATGCAGCTTTTTTTAAAAAGGAAGGGGTTTTTTGTGTCAAGCTATGCTGCAGCACTGCCTGATAATGAAAACAAAAACCACCACCACAAAACCCTGTGCCTGCCACACTTCTGCTTTCCCAGAAATGCAAATGGTGACAGAAGAAAACCCACAGTCAGAGAAAAAGGCAGAGGTTAGAGAATCCTACCAGGGCCTTTAAGTAGGGTGTTTCCCATGATTTACACAGTTCCCTGCAAAGTTACACCTGCAAGTAAGCAGACGGTAGCAGGGGCCAGCCATTTCCTCTGCTGCCTTGGGTAGTGCTCAGCTTAGGCACTTTTGGTCCCCTGATCCTCACAACCAGCTCTTAGATTCTCTTGGCACATCCCTGAACAGAGTATCCAAAAGGTGAACATGGGGACAAAATAAATAAGAACAACCTGTGAGCAGTCTGAACATAGCTGCAGCCCCATTTATGAGCTGCAGAACCTCTACAGACCATTTCCTCCTTTACGCAGGAACTGCTGCTCCCAGGGCTCCTCAGCACTACCCCAGCAGTTTGCTCAAGTACACACTGACATTTTGCTGCAGACCAAAGCAGGAATTCTAGGAGAAAATCTGGAATGGTTTTGTGCAGACACCTGGCAGGCTGGTTCCATGCAAGCCAACCCCAAGTGAGAATCCAGTTCAGGGAAACCCAGCCTAACCCCACAGAGGCAGGAACCAGCTCTGCTCACTCACCACCACACCACAGCAGCTCTGGGGCCTTTTGGCCACAGCTGGGGAATTCACACTGCAATTCCTCACACTCCCTAGCATCATGAGGCTAATTTTTGCAGCACAAAATTGTTCTTTGTGTAACCCCAAATGCATCAATTCCTGTAAAATTACAGTTGAATTCTATCAGAGCATACAATTTCGAAAGCAGGGCTTTATCTATTTCACCAGATTTTTGTCACGAGCTCCAAGAAATAAAGACCTACCCCAAACCAGAGCCAGCAAGAACTTGACAATGGCTGTTATAGTCAGCACTTGTGTTTTGGCTCATTTCTCACTTCCCTCATAGTCAAGGACAATATTTAATTAATCAAGATGAGCTCCTCTCACCTCTTGAGGAAGTTCCAGCTTAGACCTATCATCCAGTCCATTGGAGTGCAAGCCCATGAGGTAAGGGACAGGAGCATCTAGAAAATGAAGGAGGGATGCTGGAAGGATAGGAACATACACATGCTGCCACTGAAATGGAAACATTAGTGCTGTGATGGTCTCTGCCACTGTCATCAGCCTCTGATAATCTGAAAAAGATGAAGAAAAATGAAAATTTTTTTCACAAATACTTTTAAGTGAATGAATTTAAACTAAAGAAATGAGAATTTGCTTGAAAATAGAAACCACAAAACCCAGTACTAGCTGAGCAGCATCATAATGAAAACCCAGACCTGCATGCCCAGCACATTTTGCTGAAACAACAAAGAGAGCTCAACCCAAAGTAGGTCATTCTACAAGTCATATGGAAATGAGCAAATTGAGCCTTAATGCATGCTAAGTCACTTTCTGCTACCTATACCAGGGTCACCAGGAACACCAGTTTGAATACAGAAGCAGTATTGTAATCAGCTAAGAAACACATCGGAAATAATTTCATTTCTCTATGCTCAGGGCTTTCTATGGAAGCCTTGGATGAAACCCAAGGCATCTGGTATCTCTCAGATAAACATTTTTAAAAAGAGTGTTTAAATGTCTATAAAGCATGCTGTATAGCAGCCAACCCAACAGTGTGACTGAAATAACTATGCAGAAAATGAAAAGGATCAGCTTTGTTTAGCCTTAGCTGTGTTTGACCAAAGCCTCAGTTCAGTGTAAAAACAGCTCATGTCCTCTTAGAACTTAGGAGCAGTGCTAAGTGTACCTGTGCAATACACTAAGGGATCTTTTTATTTAGCTCTGGTGGCTAGAGCAGTTCACGCTGCAGTGTGCTGGGCCAACACCTCACCCTCCTCATCTGTAACTACAGTCATCTCTAAGGGCTTTTGAAATCCCATAACGGGGGAGGCAACACCAGATGTGTGCTCCAATACAGCTGCTGAAACATCCAGTCTGCTTTCGAGCTGCCAGGCTGGAAAGGGTATAAAACACACTCACACAACTAGGGCAATTCCTACCTTCAGTCAGGCTATAAATACAGCACAAACTGGAGACATTGAATGGCTTTTCACGATACTGCAACAATATCCAATTCCAGCCAGGAAAAGGGAGGGAATAGGAGGAAGGCAAAAGTCAGTAACCTTCAAATGTGTGTGGGGTGTACATGTCTTCTCCTTTGATAAAACTACAGACATTGGGAAACTGGAAAAGACACTTGAATGCACAGGCTCAACTGCTGAGGTTTCTGAAGATGTTGCACACTAGCACAGAGAACAGACAAAAACTGCAAGAAAAACATTTGTTCTAAACACTCTGGAGAAAAATTAAGCTTAACTGTGCACTGCCCAAGGTTATGGCTTTGATTCTATCCTTTCGCCAGACTCCACTCAAGACTTCAGTCAGCAGAAAAAAAAAAGGCCGAGAAATTCAGTTCCTGGCATTCATGATTAATTTTGTTTGGGGAAAAAGTTGCAGCATTTGGGGTCTGCCAAGAGGCCCACAACCCAAGAGGAACTCAGCACAGGCCATTTCTAACATCACTCATAACTCTGCAACTTAGGTTTCTGATTCTTTTTAGATCAAGCTGTGCTGGTGGATAAGGTTATTGCATGGACCTGCCTATCACTGGCTCACAGTAGAGCTACTATGGAGGAGCCTTCAGCCAAAACAGATGAGAACAGCTTAAACAGGTTAAGGTTTTTGCCAGAAGCTTATTTGGACTGAAACAGCAATGAGCGTCAGCAGCAACACTCCCCTATTCTGCCTGGACACCAGCTTCTGCCTACACATCTACTTATGGGTTTGCAGCTTTAATCACAGCCTGCCTGCAAAGAAGCGATGAATTAATGATAAGCTTTGGGAAGAAGAAAGATTCTATTCCATACCCTATTTTCTTTCGTTTTAAAAGGAACTTTAAATGTAGCCATAGATACACAAACATTCCAGCTGGTTTGCAATCAGCTTGTTTATCTGGAAGAACAAATCTTAGAATAGGAACAGTGTTCTCCTACTACACAAAACCCCCTGTCTAATCCTGCTGGGTAATTTAAATACAACTTCTCCCTCTGTCATTAAGCTAACTTTAGTACTAGCCTTTCAAATTAATTACAAAGTAACATCAACAGTTCAGAATTTCTATCCACTGGGCAGCCACCTCCTGCCACCGAGCTATCTGCAAATGCAGCTCTCCGATCCTGGATATCCACATGACTTAAACCATTCCCAACTATTTGGCCTGCCCAGTTGCAGCCTGCGAGTAACAGTGACCACATTCTGCTGTTCGCAAAATGCAAGGACAAAGGCAAGAAGCCTGCAAATGTAAACCAAAATAACTTCTACGTTTTCTTATACCTACCCTGAGAGGATATGGAGGGGTTTTTTGGGCTTAATGAGGAAGCAAGCAGCACAGTTCCAGTACCAAGGAATTACAGAATAATTAAAAATAACAACAATAAAAGGATTAAAAGACTGAAGAAGCGTTTCAGCAGTGCTGTTGCTCTTGTTCTTGAAATCAGAATGTGCTTATTCTGCTGTCAGTGACATGATCTTCTGGCCTTGTACTGTACACAAGCACTGGTAGGGAAATAATGACATATGACTAGGGCCCTGTTAGATGGGAAAGTGCTTAACTGATCACTGTGCAAGGAAAAGAAAATCCACTGCTTGTTAATACTTAACACAGAAAAAGCATGATTTGTTATTCTAACCAATTGCTATAGAGAAAATACATTATCCCTTAAAGTGTGTGTCAGAAGTTACACAGTAATATTTATCTGTAAAAGATAAATAAAGAAAGAAATTGAGGGGTCTTGTATCTGGAAAAAGAGGAACAGGATGGGAAGAAGGTGGCAGCTCTAAGAACCATAATTCCACCTCTCCATTTTCACATTCCACCAGAGAGAAGTCTGTCAAGTACCTACAGAAATCCACTGACTCAGCCAAATTTGAAACAATTATATGATCACATTTTGGAACATTTTTTTCCTTTTAATCTTCCTACTTCATGGATCACAATGAAATGCTGTTGCATTTGACAAGTAACTCCAAAACCCCTGTAACTGCAGTAAGAACCAGCTGCAGTTAGTAGAAGCAGTGGGGTAAAGTACCTCCTGTTCTACGGCTGACAGGGGGATTCAAGCAACAAGGTTCCTAAATCAATGGAGGCATAACAAGAAAGTGTCCTATGTAAGAGATGAGAGTTAGGCAGCACATGAGTAATACTGCAAAGAAATTAAACTAATACTTTAAATCGCCAGAATGAACATAATTTTAAACAAGTGAAACAAAAATGGGGAGGAGTGATTCAAAGGCAAAGCAGAGAAAAACCCCTATATTTGTACTGTAAAATGGCAGCAGACAGCTGCCACCCAGAAAATAAAACTGTCCAAGATCACAGTCTGTGGCAGAAGTGCATTACATTTCTCCTTTTTTTTGTTTTTAGCTCTTCAGAAAAATCACCTCCAAGCAGATTTCACAGCTGTCTTAACTCAATACACACTTTTCAGAAGAGCTCTAGGTGCTCTCTGAGATAAGGAATAAGTCTATTTCACAGCTACAAGAGCAACATAAATGGCAGGAATGCAAACCAGCTCCCACAGAATAATCTGACAAGGGCACTTCCCACAGGCCTCCAGCACCACTGTCTCTTCCCAGAGTTCCTCAGCACTGGCTCAGCACTAGCAGCAGCCTCCGATTCTTCCCTCTCTCACAGGCACTGCCTTGAACATTTTTCCAAATGGGAGACGGGTCTCTCAGCAGGACAATCAAACTGAGGCATTCACTCCCTACACTTGGCTTACAGCAATCCAAAATACACACGGCTGTGCCAACATAGTGGGACAAAAGAAGAATTTCCAGAAGCATCAAGTCAGAAACATTTCAAAGGAATCTTAAAACAAAACACTTTCACTGCCAAGTGAAGTTACTCCTACTCCAAGGACTGACTGAAACTTAAAACCCTAAATAATTTGTTTCAGAAAGGATTGCACTTGGCAATGAAGTCACAGAAACATACATAACCATGAAAAGGTTTGGGTTGGAAGGGACCTTAAAGATCATCTAGTTCCACCAGACCTCCAAAAGGTTTGGGGTTTGGTTTTTACTTTGGTGGTGTTTCATTATTCTGTGTGTTTGCTGCTGGGTTATTTTTTCAAGTAAATCTTACAAATCCGCTGATCCTGACACGTACTGTTCTAAGTCTAAATCCACCCAATGAGTATCATAATCTCATCTGACCTAGGAGAAAAAGAAATTATCTCGGTCACCTCAACTGTCATGCGTTTGAGCACTAAGAGATTTAACAAACTTGAAGGACATTAAAAAACTTAGTGTTTATATTCTGAAGGACAACTTAGACTTCACACTGGTGTGCGTGCAAGAATATGAAAAAGCCTTTACAAAAGAGCAATTTCTGATTCCACTTAGCACTGAATGCACCATTACTTGTATCTAATATACACATATATACAATATTTCTTGTATTACAAACAGCAAAAACCAGATGTTACTCAACCATACTGAAGAAAGAGCCGAATATATTAGGAGCATATTCCAGTTGAAAACAACAGCAACAAAAGCAAACAAACAAAAACAAAACAAAAAAAAGCACAGTGATTAAATTGCTCAAAAAGTCCTTAAGAGAAGCCATGTTTCAAAAAAAAAATTGGCTACCATTACTGAGAAGGCACTGCTGCAGCCAGTTCACCTAACCTGAGGGTCAAAAGGCAGCAAACAAATAACTAAAATTCTTTATCTACTGAAAGAAGAATTTCAGCCAAAAACTAAGGTGAGAACTCGACAGAGAGACAAGATGCTTCCATAAGGTACAACACAGCCCATCTCAGCCAAAGCTTGGGGTAGAAATAGTGGACAGAAACTGTCCTAACTGATCCCTCATCCCTCTGAACTCCAAATGTCTGTGTCTGCAAACAAGAAACTCAAGTGTTCCAGGGCTATTTTCAGCTTCTTTAATTAGCCACTGATCAGACACCTGGAAAGGGCCCAAGACAGAAAGCTGCACCTATTAAGAGGACTTGGGAAGAGAAGCCAGAATACAGTAGACTAGCCCAGAAGTGAGCTGCGCTCCAGCCTGGGACAAAAGAGCTGTCATAGAGCAATGGCCTGGAAAGAGATCCAGGAGCACAGTTCCCACATGGTGATGCATGCATGGCTTTTCTGCGGAGCTTGCAACCTGCCAGGAACACACAATTCCACCACAGCAGTCTCAGGCACCACTACAAGCCAACACAGCCACATCCTTCGTCAGATGGAAGAGCTGATGTATGAGTCCTCCACTAGTGTGACACAGGTATCCACATAAAAAAAACTCCCTAAATCTCAAACATGTAAATACCCAATCCATTTCAGGGGAACCACAAAAGAAGCTTGTCTGCTAGACAAGTATTTCTAGATTTTCTATGAACAATAAGTAGAGGAATTTGTTTTTTAAATCCAAGAGGGCAATCGCTATAGAGTTCAGTAGGATTTTTTTACTTGATTTGAATTACTGCACAGTTTTTCTCTTGTAGTTCACAGTGTTTGTACAATGACATGACTGTGATGTAACACCCTGCTGCCATTACACACTTTTAATCACCCTAACTGTACATCTACCCTTGACTTTAGTCTATGCACAGATCTTAACACACAAACATCTGTATTTCATGCTTGGAGAAGGTTGCTGGTAACTGCAGGTTATATTTTGTAAACAGTTTTTGTAAAAACACCATTTGTGTTCTACATATTTCAGTGACAGTTCAAGGGAAGAAAACACCAAAATCAAATTTCAGTAACACCGTGGAGTAGTCATGGTTTTATCTTGGGGTCTTTTAGGCTTCCTAACCATTACTATAAAACAGTGCTCAGAATGCAAGCTGTCTGTTTAAACCACACATTTCTGAATGGATGAGTCTGGACTAATGCTAGTCACCTTGGGACAGGGAAAAAAAAAAAAAAAGAAGGTAGAGAAATTATCTTTTGGCATAATTCCACATACTCTGTGTTAGAGTAACAGGATGCAGAGTAAGAAGGCCAGTATCCACAAATTTCAACACAGAAAATAGATACCACTCCCACACTTCTCACTAATTGATAAACATGCTGTTTTAGCTCAGTTGCTGTCTATCTCCTTCAAAGCAAGCTTTAGCTATGTGGCTTCAGCAAAACTGTTTCAAGGCCTTAATGGAGATTCAGGATTTAAATTCAGTCAAACCTTATCTTTCAAAGTAACAAACTGAAATGTGACTTTGGCTACTCGAAGAGAAAATTGTATTTGCACTATTAAATCTTCTTCAGAGCCAGATGTATAATTAACGGTGTATCTTCTCGAAATGCACGGCTAGTTCTGCAGAGATGGGAGGGAATTCAGCTAAGCAGCTAGACAGGAACGTGGAAGAAGGCAAACTGCTCTATCCAGTAGCACTGTTCCAGAGTCAACAATAAAGGGGTCAGCCAATCCATGAATAGAGGAGATTATGTGAAAACCCAGTTTTAAGTTTAGGTGTCTAACAGCAGGAGCCAGTGCAACACTCTCCTTACAACTCCAGTGCTTTTCTTTACATGAAAACCTGCACTCAGATCAGCCAGACTGCATTAGCATGCTCATGCCACTTTAATGCAGCTTTCCTGTTGTTTGTGTGATTTTCAGAATTCAAGACACAAAAAGGCCTTGTGCCAGTACACCTACAAGATAAGAAAACAAAACCCAAGTACTCACGCTGTGAATAAAGCAGTATCTGAAACTCCAAAAGGGCACAGGTAAAGAGCTGAACCACATTTTCTACTCCAAGCAATTCAAAAACTTCTTTAACCGGAAAATCAAACAATGGCAGTTCACTGGTGCTTGGCCTCTGGCAGATAATTGGTCCATAAACACCTGAAAATTTTAATGACCTTCCTGCTGGAGGAAGAGGAACCTCATAGAGAATATTGTAGATGTAGCTTTCTAAAGGTAGCGGTGGCGGCTGAGGTGAAGTCACTGCTTGGTGAAGCTGTTCTAGAACTTTCTTACAAGCCTTCATGAAAGACATGGGAGTAATCAGACAAATGCACTTTGAGACATAGAGTGTGTCTCTGCTGATGTCATAGGAGTTAAATCGCTGTAGCTTTGAGACAGAGGTGCCATTGCAGTCTCCAGTGCTGCTGCAGCTCTCCTTGTCATTGGTGGGTGGAGTATGGAGAATGTCATATTCAGCATTGTGCATATGATACAACGTCTGCATTGCACTGCAGATCTGTTTGCTAGTGACTTCCTCAAAAAACGTGAGAGAAAATCCAAATGTCCGTGAGCCATCTTCACGAGTAATAATAAAAGAGTGGAATTGAGGTTCTCTGGAATCTGCTTGTGTCTTGAAAGCAAGCCCTTTAGGCATACACAGCTACAAAAAAGGGGAAGGGGAGATAATATCCATTAAAACACCATTTTCTCTCCCCCTGCCTCCAGAAGCAATGGTGAAAATGGGATTTAGAATCCACAGACTGCCATCACATTTCACTTTAAATTCTAATAAGAGTTACATCTCTGCACAATACAGTGATATGGTTCTAAATCAGAAAAACAAAAGGAATGTATCAAAAGGGCTGCATGCAATTTCTGTTGAAACTCAAAACCATTTTGTTACCAGCCTCGACAGGAATAAATAATAAAATTCAAACCCAGATAATGGAAAGTATTTTGGTCACCAAGACCAGAAACCTGACAGAGAAAAGTACTATATTTTATCCAAATTAAGATACACTACATTCGATTAAATGGAAAATATTACACATAAAAAAAGATTCATTAATTGCCGACTAACTTATTTCTCTACTAATTCTCTAGAATGTAACAAAAAACCCCAAAAGATACCGACCATTCCCACTGCATCCTGGTCAAAAGGGTTCCATTCAACATTCTCAGGATAGCGAGCAAGAACTTTGGATTTAAATGTGCGTCTTAACGGAGTCTGTTCAAAGTTTTCCCCTGCAGATGAAAGAAAAATACAGAAGTAAATATTTCATTCTCTTTTTAAGCACAAACAAGGCCAAAAAAGCAGGACAGCAGCAGGTAGATGCGAGGATAAGTGAATTAAGGACACACTCCTTTTAAGAGAAACAGAAAATGCAAGACAGTTCGTTAGCATATAGTCAGACTGCAGATATTAGCAAGGATTAGCATCGTAACATTTCTGTGTCATTAAGTATCTGTGCTTTTCCTTAAGTGTGACAATCTTGAGATTGTGGTCATGACAGCAATTCTCTAAGCCACTCTTCAGATATTTTAGATTCTCGTTAAAACATAGCTACAGTTTCAGTGCAATGCTGTTACTGAAGAAAAGCACAAATAGACAAAATGCAAAGATGATGCAACTTTTAGATAGACATAAAGTGACATCATGAGATCTCTTAATTTTGTTTTCAAGACTCAGGAAAAAAAGCTATTCACCATCTATTACAAGAAGTTAGCTGTGAAGGAAGAGTCTAGAAGGTTAAAAGATCGAGAACCACATCAACGTCCATGAAGAGAGAGTATCAGATGAACAAAGTGTTTTTTTTGTTTTCCCCCACACTTTTTCCCTTTACCTTCTGTTGCACTCGAAATGAAACGGCTGCCACCATCTCGGGTTTTAGAGGCCTGTATATACTGGCATAAAGCTATATAACAAATAAAAACAACACTGCATTATACATTTCATACTGTTGACTGCGATCACGTCGCTAACACATACCAGTAAAAACCATATAAATATCCAGAATTAGCATGCATGACAGTCTCCTCTCCTAATATGCTTTGTATACAGATACAACTTATACAAATTTCTCATTTTACATACATATTTCTAGGAGATGATCAGTATGTAAGAGAAACTCATCATTCCTGTAGACACAACCAGAATACTAATGCAGCAGTAGGAATTAGATGATTGTGAAATTAAAATTTTACACATTAACCATAAAATATTCCCAAAGAACAGATGATGAAACCAACCCCAAGGACAAGACCATTTCAAGGCCTTTAGAACTGTATGAATTTAAGTGGCATGGTCCAACTTTCCACAGGTGCTATCCATACACTAGATTGGCTGAAAATCTTGTTTAGATGCTCTTAAATTTCCTCTTGAACCAATGACAGTTCATTGTGATAGCACAGAACTTTCTGCAGTAAATATTCTGAGTGAGAGTGGTTGCTTTAAGAAAACAAAAACGTACAACTGCGTATCTTAAAATAAGCTTAGCTATATTACTAGAATGCAATTAGCTAAATGAGCATGCAGCTGTTGACAGCTGCACTAACAATCAGGCACAATTGCATGAAATCATATGCTTTAAATAAATGGAATTATTTCAGCAGCACCTGCAAAAGAGAAAACATACTCCAACTCATCATTTGTTTTCTTACATGCAGCAATTACATGGCAATAGAAATTGATTTCAGAATTGGTTGGGTTTGTTTTATACTTTTGGAGTAATATTTAAAGTTCAATTTCTAAGCCAAGTTAGAACCTTTATTTGGTACAACACTTACTTCCACACAGTAGCCATAGACAGAGATGGTTACAGCACTGTCTGTGCACAAGACAGAACCTAACAAACATTACACCAACCCAAACTGCATTTCCACTGAATGCTTAACAAGCCCTTTGACAGCTAACAAGTCATGTACTTCTCGATTTTCTTTAAACTAAGTCTTAAATATTATCTCAAACAGGGACCTTACCCTGAATCAGGACCCAGGACAGGTCTCTCAATACCCAAAATATTCACGTCAATTTTGCTAATTCTTTGGGTTTCGGCACTGAAATTGAAGGAGGGATTGCTTTTATTATTTGTCTGGAAAAGCAACAGCTCCGCTGATTTTCATACAAAACCACACAGCTACAGCACTTATTAATCTGTACAACAATATCATTCAATAATATCATCGTTCAGAAAGAAAAAAAAGTGTATTTGGGGAAATCTGACACATATAGAGAGAGGAACAGTTAAGAAAAACCAGAAGATGATTTAATTGAAATATAACCATCCTGTGAAAGAGTGGAGCCAAAGACAGAAAAGATAACAGCATTTCCACAGCTAAAACAACCATAGAAGACAAAAATAAGCATTTAAAGAAACTTCCAAACTCCCAGAAAAAGAAAAATGGACATATAATGGCACATCTCTACTGACACAAGCGTACACTCAAGTGAAGTCAGTCCTCTGTAAAAAGCTTTTAAAAATATGTCAGGAGATTTAACACACCTACTATTTTCTACCTTTACATCTGTACAGATGATGTAATGTCAACTTTTAGATAATTGAGGAAAAACCTCAGACATGTACTAAGCTGTTTTTTCCCTTGGCTGTTTTTTTTTTTTATCTTCCACATACGAAGAAGAGAGATAATATATGAAGGCCAAATTTTCTCCTGAACTCAGAAACCACACACCACAATCACTGGGCTCACCTATGGGCAAGGCTGTGCGAATTTTGAAAAGAAAAAGAAAAATCTGTGACTTAAAGACCTTTTCATTAAGATTATTAAAACTGCAAAATACATTATGCTGTTCTTCCCTTACGATTAAAAAAAACCAAACCCCAACAAACATTGAATGGATGTTTACCTATTTAAAGAAGCCTTGCACCATCTCCTCCCAAGAGACATTCTCACCAACACACTACTAAATTTTTTAGAGCTGGAGTCTGTCTGTAATTTAATGAAAGGACTAAAATTGATTTCTGGAAACCACCGAGTCCTGATCCAGACAGAAACATAAGGCAAGCCTCACAGGACTTCCTGCCATCCATCAAGACACTGAGCTGTTGCACAGACACCGCTCTTGCCAGAGTGCCTCGGTAGCACCCTTCTCTCCTCTCCACACTGCTGAAACGCTGCCTGTCAGCTCAGCAGGATGTTCCTTCTCCCTTCCACATGAGCACAGTCTCCCATCTCTAGTCACCTCTTTAGGGAGAGCCTTCATGCTCGGAATACTGCAAACTACAGGACCTTCAGACTGGGCCACGCGGGCTTCCAAAGATACCAATTCCCTACAAGGTAGGGAATGCCAGCAGACAGCTCACCAACAGCAGAAAAGTTCATTCCAGGTGATCTGTGCAATTCCAGGACACTGGACACCCTGTTTTCCTGCCATTACAAGTAATGAGAACCTGAGCACCAGTGCTTCCATTGCCTGGACTCCCCCTTCTCTCCTCTCCAGTGATTGTCACTAGACAGCCATCAGCAGTGGAGAGGCCAAAAATCCACTAACAATATTTGCTTACATCCAGAGGTAAAAAGCAATTAACGCTAAATTTCTAAATTTATGATCAGCCTCAAACACAGACACCCTGCTCCAGCAAAACACCAACTGCAGCACATCTCCAGCAGGCAAAAATAACTCAAGGCTTCAAAATCTGTCTCTGTGAATTAGAGTCACAGAATTAAAAGGATATTCTGAGTTGGAAAGGACCCACAAGGATCCTCGAGTCCAGCTCCTAAGTAAATGGCCATACATGGATTGAAGCCACAACCTTTGTGTTATTAGCACCATGCTCTACCCAACTGGGCTAATCTTGGTTTCCTTCAATTAGCTGATTAACTCAGTACTAATTGAAATGGTTTTGATACAAACCATGAAGAGCAGTTTTAACAAATGCAAGAGGCCAACTCGCCAGCAGAAACGGACAGTTGTACTCTACAACTGAGAAAATGAAGGCAAAAGAGGAGATAAACTAATAAAAATATGATGTAGCCCATAAGCTTAGAGAGAGAGCAAGTCCCCACATTTAACAACTATCAAAGGACTGCTATCATCAGATCATGGTTTTCACACCGTTCCTCTCCTTTAGCAGAAGCATTGGCTAGAAAGTATTTTCCTTATCCAAGTTACAGTAAGGAGGTCTTTAGAAACTATTTATCTGTAAATAATTTATTTATTTTATACAAATTCCATGCAAAAGGGAAACTTTGAGGCTTTTTAAAGGAACACAGTATTGCCTGCTGAAGACTAAAAAGGTCTTTCAAACACCTTTGATGCTCCTCACATACACATTTACCACTCAGGTTGTTGTTATATCACAGGAAAAGCTCTACAAAAATCAAGATGCAAACTGTCCCATAGACTGCAAAGCTGCAACTACCTTGGATTTAAATCAGAATCAATCATCAAACAGCTACAACTATGAGATGATTTGTCAGGAAATGCCAAACAACATATGAGATCCATGAACATAAACACCCAGCAATACTTCAGGAAGTTTCAGGTCAACATGCTTCTCAACACCAAACCTTCATAACAGTAAGAATCCCACTGCATTTTGCAATGTAAAAAATATCATAAAAGCATCGAGAAACATAATTTCACCAGGCACAGTACAAATCCACCAGTTTAGTGCAGCCCTGGCACTGCACCCAGCAGGGGAAGGACAGTCAAACAAAGCATCTCAGAAATCTTTGTCATTGGGAAAAAACCACCCCCTGTGGCATCCACTCAAAACAGGATCAGTGAAACAATTTGGATTAAAAATAAACAGAGAATAAAGAAAGGGTTAACAAAGATTAACATTTCACTAATCCAGTTTAGCCACATGAACAGCTTAATTACCTCATGGTGATCCCCCAAAACAGGAGGGAAGTAAAGAGCAAACTGCAGGCATAGAGTTCACAGTTCTGAAGCTGGTGAGCTGAAGAAAACACAGACTAGAGTTTTAATACTTGCTAACTCCTGAAGCACCCCTCCCTCCCGAGCCCAGCTTGCTACCTGCTGGCTCCTGCCATACCAAGTGATAGACTTCTCAACACCAGCAACCATCACCTGGCTCTGGTAATGCCCTTTGCTTCCTCTCCCGTTTTTCACACTTTATCAACCCTCCCCATTAAACACAATAGACTCCTGCTGGCCTGGAGATGGCTGAGCACCTGCCTGCCCATGGGCAGTGGTGAATGAATTCCTTTTTTGCTTTGCTTTACCTATTAAGCTGTTTTTATCCCAACCTGCGAGTTTTCCCGCTTTGACACTTCTGATTCTCTCCCCCATCCCACAGGAGGGGAGTGAGAGGCTGTGTGGGGCTGAGTTAAACCACACTACCATGTATGTAATTTAAGAAGACATACATAAAAGACTTAAAGCTATTGGAGTCAGCTTGCTTATCAAAAGGGTCACTAAGATAAATTACCAGCTAGCCACAGCCTCTGAGGAACAGGGATGGGTCTGAGGGATGTCCACAACTGCAGACTTGGCCTGGCTCCTCCTGGGCAGGCAGAGCTCAGCTGAGAGCAGTCTCAGACCGCAGTGGGGAACACTCGGCACCACTCAGATTAAATGTCACATTAGAGGCAGGTAATTCTCCAATCCCTCCCTCTCACATCTTTTCAGTAAACTGATTTCAATGGACTCCATTGTGTGCATAAGAAGTACACTACACACTTGCTCAAGATGACCAAAGAGCTGAAACACGTTACATTTAGTTGGAAGATCTAGTTAGAACCAGCCCCTTTTCACAGCTGCATGGGAGCTCACACCACTGCTCCAACAGCCACCTAATACTATTTGCAGTGTATGGAACCATGATAGGTTTTCAGTTCTAATTTCATTTACACCACCTTAAATTATGCTGGCCTACATATCTGTAATTTGGACTTGGTAATTACCAGCACATTAGAACAGCTAATGCATGCACTGCAAGTATCCTACGCTGAACTAGCAAGTACACCTAATTTTATCGATACCTTCCTGAGTCACCTAACACCAAACATAAGTCATATCAGCACGTAGGTTTGTAGGGTATGCTGGAAACCTCCCTGGCTCTCATTTTTATGCTGCTCCCTGTCCTTACCCGTGTTACTTCTCTTGCTGCTCCACCTGGGAGCAGAGGACAGCGGTGTCTGTGTCTTGGTGTGATGAGAATTAGGACTTACAAACTCAGAGATACTACATGGAGTTTCCAACCTATGCAGGACAGCAGTGCTTTAGAAGTATCTGCATTAAGCTATCCATAGCAACGGATATGACTTTTCTATAAGATTATAACGAGGAAAAAAAGTTCCAGAAACTAAAATTAAAACATTCAATTCAAAACCTGCAAATGCCATCTACCAAGCTTTCCTCAGCTTTGAGCAGGAATAAAAAGAATGAACTCTGAAGGTCTAATTTTAGATCTTTCCTGATTTACCCAGAGAAAAATATGATTCATTGCCTTCCGTATTCCTCATCAGGAAAAGAAAGGGGGGGAAAGGGTCTTCCCAACACAGTAATAAGAAAAATTGTTAGGTTATACAACTTGCAGATTCACCTACTTATGACCTTGCATGGATGCAACATGCATCCAGATGCATTGCTTGCAAATTTCTAATGAAAAATCTGAAGAACACTTTTACATGGTTCTAAAAATTCAAATTTCCCTGCTGACTAGTTTGCTTCTTCGTAAGAATGCTTTTAACCCTGGATTTGTCTTCAATATCTCAATCATTCTTCTCTGTAAATCCCACACTGCCATAAAAAGTTTCCATTTACATAATAGAACAGTGGCTTAAGTTATCCTTAATGAGAAAGGACAAACTTGATTTTAAAAAAGTCAAGGATACTTTGCAAACAAAACCTTTCTTAAACTGAATCATGGTCTTTTGTACATACTGTCGATTTATTATTTGGCTTTAATATTTAGAAAGTGACTGCAGTGCTGCAACTCTAAAAATCATGCAAGAGCACGAACTGTACAGGAACTTCTCCCTGCACACTAGCTAGAGAAAAAAATAACTCTTTGAGCAGCTATTTCAGATGCAGACCAGCTCAATTTCCCCTCTATGACAACACACAGCAAGTCAGAAGAGGCTACCCTAGTTACCAGAAAAAGTGTCCCATAAACAAACTAAATGGTGGCGCAAGATTGATTTTAAAGGATATTAATACTGCCACTTTTGTTTGTTCATCAAGTCCACTCATCTGTTCAAAATAATTACAGAAAAAAGATCCAGAAATCTCAGCTGGTTCTGATTAAGTGGTTTGCTGCTTTCACCCTGTCAGGCAGTTTCTTTCTTTTAATTCCTGTGATACAGCCTGTTATTAATTCAATTCATTCTGTCTTGGTATATATTTATTATATACATGACATCTTCAAATAAAAACTTCTTAGATAGTCTGCAATTAAAACATTAAGTTTATATTTTCCACATAAAGACACTTACTAGAATTTTTTAGCATACAGAGGCTTTGTATCAATTCCTGCTGTCACTAAAATGAATGTCTTGAACTAAATATAAAACAGCTTCAACATAAAACAGTCATATTGTTGTAATTAACAAATTAATAAGAACAATGAGAATTTCTACCAGCAACAGAAACTATGAGCCATACTCTTAGGGCAGCTTTCCCATACTACTGAGCACAGAGAATCCAGAGAAACTGGAGTTAGGATTGAGAAGATCCTACAAAACCCTACAATCATACCCTCTACCGCTGCGCTTTCTGCACCACAGCTCAAAGAATCTTATAACGGTGGGAAGCCTCCCAACTTGTGCAGGCAGGGCAATGGAGGCCGAGCTGAGCATGACAGCCAAAGAGTAGAGGTTTTCACAAGCCAAAGAGTAGAGGTTTTCACAAGTGTGGGGCCCAAGTCAAAAGTCAGACAGCAAGAGGATTTGAACAGCACCTGAACTATAAACACCATCCAAGGAACAGCCTAATTCTACCCTGCTTCAAATTTAAAAATGCTATGCAGCACAAACCCATACTTCAGTGAAAATGGTCACTGTAGATTATTTTCAAAATGTCCTTTCTCATTCTTTGGTTTTGGGTGAAAACTTTGCAAGTGCAAGACCATGCCCCACAAAGAGTGTAACACAAAGGAAAAAAAGTCTGAATAGTTGGCAAAGATACAATTTATCTTAGTTCCAAAGACACATGTAACACTTAGGAGGTTAATCCAAAACGGGCAGCTAACACAGTAGGATTCCCAGCTCAGCCAGCAAACATCCTTAGTACACAAAATAAGGCTACAGATATTACACTAATTATGTTTATCAAATATAAAATTAGTTCAGCTCCAAAATTCATGGTCTAAGTCTAAATAAAAATAATTGACTGGCAAACAGATAGTGTGCACATGCATCTGGAATCCACACTCTAGAAAACAAGAAAGTGTGGCGTAAATAAAGGCAATCTGGGGAGAAGGAGACACTGGAGGAAAGAGATGGTACATACACTGAGAGATGTGAGGACTTGTATATTAGTCAAATTGACAGACAACCAGCAGCTGGCCTGATTACATTGTGAAAGCAAATACAGGTGTTTAAGATGCATGGAAAGATGGTCAAGCCAAGAAACAGTATCTTAAAGGCAAAGGAGTTTGGTTAAAAATAAGACTCGTTCTATTTTAATTTGTCAACAGAAATGGTAAAACATTATATTTCCAAGTCTTAGGAGCAAAAATGGGCTAATCAAACAAGTAATTAAATTATATGGCCTGGGCCACACTAGATGTGAAATGAGATGGTAATCTGTTGATTCAATCTAGCCTTTTAAAAGCATACAAGTTTAAAAAATTAAGCAAAAACCCTACACCAAGCCTTTTTGGAGAGCAACACCATTCTGATTTTTCAGAACCCCCTATTCTAATATTAAAGAAAAATCCTTTCAATACCTACATAGAGAGCTATTAATACAGTAAGAACTAGCCAAAAATTACTTTTAAAAAAAAACAGAAAAATTCTCTGATTCCTTCCTTAACAAATACTAAACCATAAACAAACGGAGAAAGGAAAGCACCTCTCTACAATGCAAGAAATAAACAACCAAAGTTTGGCAGACTAAGGTAAGAAATTCATTATACAAGAATTCTTGGAATAAAAGCCATGATTCAAGAAAAGCTGCAGCTGCCAAATCTGTAAGCAAAGAACCACTCCATCAACAGACAAATGCTTTCAGATTATGACTTGCTTCCTTCCTTCCAGTTCCTCCTCCTTAAACAGAGCTGCACGTATTTCTCATTAGAGAGGAGTCCCTTCTCCAGCAAACCTCTTGCTCAGATTTATACAAAGAGGAATTCTTCCCTTTTATCCTGAAACACATAAACCCTCTGTCCTGCACGTCTGTCCCCCTGCCCCCTGTTGGCAAGACCACCTGGCATAGTTCAAGCTGAAGTGGTGGTTAGACCACTTAATTCAGTACTGGAATTGGGACTAAAACACTTTTTAAAGAAGGTTGAATTATCCATATGAGAAAAACCTTCAGGGTCACTTTCTCTTTACTGCAGCATTGCTGTTGCAGCAATTGAAATCAGGTGTAGCAGCCGTCACCCCACTGGACTTGTAACACACCTCCCACCTATGATTTTCACAGCTGGCACTTCCTCTGAAACCTTCATTACGAAAGTTACTGTTCCACTTTCCCTGACAGAAAACCTTGAAGGCAAAGCAAGTCCACTGCCTGCCTTTCTAAAACAAAGGTGCAAATATGTGATAAAAACACACAGGAATGGACCTCAAGGGCAAGTGAAATGTGTGTGGATGGAGTGCCATCCTTCCTCTGTGAAAGCTGAAGGACTTGCTTTAGAGGAAGCAGAGAAAAGACAAAGAAAATAACCAGCGATAAAAGGCTCTAGGGTTTTTTTCCTATTTGTAATCTAGGGAACCCATTACTTGTTTGTGACAATCCCTTATCTCAATCCAAGGAGAACACGTTCCTCTGAACACACATTTGAACACTCAACAGACAATACAATTCCTCCTACTGCAGCCTTTAAAAAGGTGAGAAAGATAAAAAAAGAGAGTTAACCCTAATCTGCTGACTGCTAAAGGTCCTGTTGTTTTCCCATTTTCTTTCACTTTCCAAAATTCAAGAATAGTTGTATTTGAAAAATTGTAACACAGAGAAACTCACCCTGAAGTAAAATAAAAAACAAGAGTTCATTTCACTAACTGGATATTCACTGTAAACTCTGCCTGATACAAATAATTTTTTGATCATTCGTTCCTTTGATAGGTAAATTCTTCCAAACCCTTTATGGGAAATGAAAATGTAGGAGCTAACAGATATCCATTCATCATTTAAGTTTCAGCATTCATCTAGTTGACAACAAAACATATCGCCACACACACTCTGGAATCGTTTCAAATGCTGTAACAATGAATTTAAAGCACCACAGAAAAACAGCTGAGGCCATCTGCATTCTGTGATTGTAAGGTCAGGAAACCAAAAGCTTTTGTTTTTATTGTTCTGGTACTGTTTCAAGGAAGGCGGGAAGAGGAGGGACAAGGAAGTGGCAGGACAGGGTAGTGGCAGAAGAAATCATCAAGAATCTAAAGCAGCATTTATAAAAATAAACAAGAAAAATCTTCAGCTTGCATCTTTAAAAGCATCCTAAATAGTTTTCTTTCCTGAAGCTTTTCTTTTTGTACTCTTTTGTATGTAACACAGGAAGGCAGATGGACAATATAAAACACAACGTATTTTAAACAAGACTGCGTGGCAGAAATTTTCAATTAAATGGTCTTAAAACAAGGATTGTTTTACTAAACCACTTTTCTGCTCTTTGCATAGCAAAAAGACTTACAGAAAGATACTTAGGTCTGTTTCCAGCTAAAAAACAGAGGCAGGCCTCAGAATTACAATGGCAGGTATGTTGTCGGCCACAGGGATCATGGGGGACACACTATTTCCATTACACAATAGATCCGGAATATGTGCAACAGAAGACACTAAGAAAGGAAAAGGGTGGCTTACCTTCAGAATAGAACACAAGTCTTTCACATGTACCAGAAATACATAACAGAAGTGGAGACAAGCATAGTTAACGCACCTTTAATACAGAAACCAGCTGTTCTCCTCATGCCCCTCTAACACTGGCAGATCCAGTGGGACTGCTTCAGGAAAGCCTGAGCACAGACCCTTCCAAACAACTCTTCTCAACAATTGTGGTCTCCCTGCACAGTGACACATCCAACGCAGTTAAATGTCCATACTTTTGGGGCTCCCATGGCCCTCTGGCTCTAAGGACTGATGAAAACACATCTGTTTAAAAGCACCAGGATCAAATCTTGTTGAAGCATTTGTCTCCTTCAACCAAATAATTCTGTTCTTTTAGGATACCACTGAGGTTTTGCATTGAAAAGGAAAAACATGTTTTAAAGAACACATGAAGTCTTTCAGCAGGTTTCAATTACATACAGAGGTCAGAAAAATACAGAAAGATCAGCTATACAGTCATTTCAGTATATCAGTCCTGGCCCGTATGCTTCACCTTACTATCTAACATTTGAAAACAGTGTTTTGCAGTAACCTGCCTTAATAATGACTTTCCTTCCAAATAAAACAAAAAGGTCCAGTAAGAAAGTCAAGTTGCTTGATAGGAGTGCTTTCTAATTGCAAAAAATTCATCAGATGTGCTGACAGTTTGGTAAACGGATATGACAAACTCCAAAGTTTATCTCTGCTCTGGCTATATCCTTCCTTATCATCTCACCATCCATACCTCCTAAGCCCTCTTCCTTTTACATGTAAGCCTATCAAGCTATCAAGATCACCTTTCTTCTCCACAACGAAAGATTCATGTTTGGTTAAAAAAAAACCCTTCATGTTTTCAACACAAAAGTCTGATTAGAACAAGAAGAACAAAGTTCAGTACTTTTATCCAGTCCTGAAAACCCAAGTCTCAGGCCCAAGTTAACCCCTTGCATCTGTGAATCACCATTGTTATCAAGGTCATAAACAAAGACCACAGTAAGGACAGGAATGAGTGACCACAACAACTTACAGTTGGATTGGTCTGCACTGCCATAAAATCTATGCCAGATGAATTCTGAGAAACCACCAAGAGACTGGTAAACAGAAATTTTACCAGTCTTCAGCAAAACTTTTGAAGGGAGTTACTTCACATTTCAAGGTCCCAGAACAGACATATTACTGAGACAGAGAGGGACATGACAGCCTTGTGCTGGTTAGAGCTGGCACCAACCTTGTTGACTTAAGGGACTTATCTCTCCCCCGGTGCAACTCTAATGGCAGCACAGTAGGACATTGCTGCGGTTGGTGGCCAAAATTCGGAAACAACAGTTGGCAAGGGAGTTTGCTGAAAGTAGCAAGTTAAGGAGGAAGAATAAGTAATATATACAAATAGCAGAAAAGCATCGAAAAGTTGATGCTTATACTGCAAAAAAAACCCCCAACTTTTCCAAACTCACCTGAAGTCATGTGAAAGAGTATCTGTTTCTGTAAAACCAACATTTTTTCCTCACTCAGATACTGAAATGTTGCTTTCTCTGAAAAGGTTGCTTTTGCCTGCCATTTTATCTGTCTCCAGATCACTTACCCATGAAATGAGATAAAGTTTCTTTCTCAAATTTAGTATCCATATGTAAATTACTCAATACAGACATACACATTGTTCCCCACTGTAGCTGATCATACAACCATAAAAAACCCTGAAAAACCTAAATAAAAAAGTCAATATTCTACACTTCTACAAGAAAGTTTGAAACCAATGGTCTCTTGCCCATCAAACCATAAGCAAAGTAGCATTTTCCTGGAAAGACTAAGAAACATGCCTTGAGCAGAAGCACTACAAGTAAATTCTACATCATTCATCAGTTCGTGCTGGAATGCTTGATAATTTCTCTGTGCAATAATGTTTTAAGCCTCACAGGGATAACATTCCAGTTCGCTGCAAACTTGACTACAAACCACAAATCTGAAATAGTTGTCAAGAAATTGAGAGAGTAATTACTGCTCAGCGTGCATCAGTAAGTAATTGCTTCTGACACTGTCACTTCATGTGCATCATTTCTGCTACATGAGCCCTCCAGGTTAGTGGGAATTCAAAAGATTAGTATGAGAAGTCATTACCAAGAATACTCAAGTAGGACTTCCCTAAGTCAAAAGGCAGATAAAAAGCAGTTGCGGTGTTTTGTAACCTCAGAATCAATAACTTGAAGACTTAGGAAAAAAGTTATTTGCAAATGGCAGTATTCCCCATAAAATCCACTCAAGTTTTCTTTGCGTAGCCTCTCTCTTGCAAAACAAACTGCCAAAATGCCCAAAAACAACAGAAAAAATGAATTTAAAAACCTTAATAAACAAAAAGCCAAATCAACTCATCATTGTATGCCCTGCCTTACTAAGCTGAAATACCTAAGGCTTTTTTAAAAGGCTTAGAAAAACAGAGTTGTAAACTTTAGTTCTTTAGACACTGTTTTAGCATCTTAAATTTATTCTCAAATCAAGAACTTGCAACCTTTCTCCTCCCCCACATGCTGCTGAAGAGCCTTCCAAGTAAACCAAATTTATAACTGAATACAGAAGGGTGGAAGACTGAAGAGTTTTGTGGGTTTTGAGGGGATTATTCTGTAAAGCACATAGCTCAATTTGACCTAAAATACGAATATGATAATGACAAGATTGGCATTACAGAAACATCACCAATAAACTGTGGCTTCAAATGTAGTTCAGCAAAGTACAGCTGCTTCCCCCTTACATCAGCTCTGCCATTCTTTATTCTACATATCAGCTACCCTAGCACGTCTGCCTCAGTTCCCAAAGAGACAAAAGACCTTTTTGGCACTCAAACATGGCAAACAGCTCCAGCTTCTTGGGAAAAGATAGAGGGGGTAGGGAAGAGTAGAATGAGCTATTATCTGGATTAAAACGTTTCACGTGTGCCAGTATTAGTCCAGCCAAAAGTTGTTGCTGTCTGCTGCTGGTCCACAGAGACCTGTGTGAAACAATGTGTGGCCTCAGCCTTGGTGCCACTGGAGGGGCCTCCCACCGAGTGAACACCTTGGTCAGCAATCCCAGAGAAGCAGAGGAACTCAAAAACCTGCCTTTCAGTCTCAGAATGAATCCCCAAGGGAAGAGGCACACCATTGGGAACTGTGGGAAGATTGCATGGATACCATCCACACGGACAAAGAGAGGAAGAGGGGGGAAAAAAACCTCCAAAAACAAAAACCCACAATTAAAGAACAATTCAGCCTTCGGAAAAATGAGGCAACGGCTCCCACCAACGCAATTCACTTCTGCAGCAAGTGTTGGTACTACCACCATAGCAAAGATAGAGAAATTTACTCACATGCAGTTTACCCAAGGAAAAAACAGTATTGCAGAAGGGCTCCACTGCAAGAATCACAACTAGCTCCAACCCCAAACGTCCTAATTCTGAGATTAAAATGCCCAAAAGAAGAAAACACAAAATAAGTCAAATGTCAGTCAGAAAACTGTAATCTGCTAATTTAAATAAAGCTTGCTTTTCTTTGTCCTCCTCTTTTCCTTTAGCTACCCCTTACAAGTACCTTTGCAGCAAAATAAAAGCCTGCAAGTATTTAAGTGTGTTGAAGTTGGAAACTAACATGGGTGCTGATAACAACATTATTTCATGGACTTCCACAATGGAACTACTACTACACTAATTCCAAAACACTAAGCAATTTATTGGCTTACGTATGTGGCAAATGCCTTCAATCATTTCATCACACACATATTTTTTTAAAGTTTATATTGATAGTGAGTTCCATTAAAACAAACCCTACAAACAGGAAACACATGAAGATAAGGTGTCATTTTAAATCTGACGCAAGCAAAATAGAAAAATAATGACACTTCAATTACAGACAGAGAAATTAGGTGAGACAATGTTTCTGTTTTCCTGGTGAGGAGAAACACTTTCTCTAATATGAGATTGTCAGAATAATTTTGAGTGGAGCTAGGTGAATACTGTGCACCCAGGTATCATCTTCTTTTCACACAACAGCAGTAATCAAGTGGCCCCTGCGCCAGCACAGAGATGCCTTACCCATAACCAGTCATGTCATGCTACATAATCTACACACACAGAGATCTTGCCTCAACACCATTAAAAACAAAAGACAAAAAAAAAGGGTTTGACAGAGGAAGAATAATTTAAATGGTATCATATCATCATACAAAAAAGTGAGAAGAGATCTGATATGAACTCTACAAAGGCTCATGAAGGGTATCCATGGGAAAGATATTTCTTGGACAAATGGGCTTCACCTAACACTATTTTCATTCTCCTCTAAGGATGAAGCCTGTGATCAGATGGACAACTCAGAGAACCATGATAAGGACTTGAGCAAAGGAACACAAGTCCATCTACTGAATAAATTAATTTTTGGATCAAACCATTAAAAAATCAGTTCAAACTGGGAAGAAAGGTAGTCTTCTTTTTTTAAAAACAATCCTACTATTAAATCATCAATCTTTTCTTCACAGATGATAGGCCTTTTTTTTTTCTTTACACTATTTCTCCTTTGTAACACTGTTATTTCTGAAGTAACTATTATCACCTTTATGACATGACATTTAAGACTACCAAGGTACATTCAACAAAAGATTTTAATTAGAACAGGGGGTCCAGATATTTGGATTCAAGTTCTGTATTTTGTAAACAGCAACTCCAAGACTACAGTTCCACAGAAGTGTAAGGCAATGGTAAGTTTATGCTTTGCTTTGCTACTCCATAATAAACTATTGACAAGTGATTGCTAAAAACTTAACACACCACAGAGGAGGAGAAGAAAACAAAATCCTTTTGTTCCATGTTCGTTTCCACTAAACTCCAACCGTTCCATATAGTGCAAGGTTTCCCACCATCATTCAGATCACATCTAATTAACTCAATGGATAAAAGACTCCACCTAAAAGATGAGGCTCAACTTCATTCTCATTACCTTTCCAGGGCACAGCCATACAATCTAAATTAAAAAATCCTATCATAATGTTGCAGCATTATAATATATTATATACAGTAGATTTTTGGTAGGTGATGTATTTCATCATTCCTAGGTGGTCACCACGATACTCATGAGCCAGCAATTTGCCCTTGCTCCAAAGAAGGTAAATGGTACCCTGGGGTGCTTTAGTTAAAAGCACTGCCAGCAGCCTGAAGGAGGGGATCCTGCCCCTTTACTCAGCCCTGATGGGGCCACACTGGAGTGCTGTGCCCAGTTCTGTGCCCCTTAGCACATGGCAGATACGGACATGGTGGACAGAGTCCAGCACAGGGCCACAAACATGAATAAGGGACAGGAGCCGCTCTGTAAGGAAAGGCTGAGAGAGCTGGGACTGTTCAGCCTGCTGAAGAGAAAGCTCAGGGGAAACTCTGACCAGTGTATATTTATATCTAAAAGGAGCAAAGATGATGGAGACAGATGCTGTCCCATGCCAGGACCAAAGGCAGTGAGCACAAACCAAAAAGCAAGAGGCTCCATCTGAACATTAGGACACACCTTTTCACTGAGGGTAAATGAGCACTGGCACAGGCTGCCCAAGCAGGGTGGGGGAGTCTCCATTTTTGGTGATACTCAAAATCACCTGGACATTGTTCTGAGCACCTTGCCCTAGAGTGGCCCTGTTTCAGCAGAGTTGGCCCCAACAACTGCTAAAGGTTCCTTCCAACTTCAGCCCTTCTGTGGTTACCTCTGTGAAGGAAACCTACCTGTAACAGACCCCAGCAGCATACTGAAATATTTCTGTCATCACTTCTGGCATAATAACACCATCTGGAAACATGGAAACACACCTCAGCTCCTCTCTCACCCAGCTTGGCGGCTGACACTGGAGCTTAAGCTTCATCCAGTGTTGGGCTGTTTGTTTTACTACCATCTAGCAAATATTTTCCATGTCCTTCAACAGGTCACCCAGTGCAAATACAATTATAAAAATAAGAAAGGATGCCCAGAATTGAATTTAGAGATAAAAAAGCCCTAGCAACAGAGACTCTTTAACCCGTGCTAACTACGAGTCCTAAATACAGGATTTCTCACTGCATTAAAAGAAAACAAACATATGTACATATACTCTGCATTTTCCATCAGCCAGCCAACTTTTACAGGAAAACGCATTACAGCTGTGCTATTCAGCAAGCTTCCAACATACAAAGGGAAAACGCCATCAGAGGTGTCTCTTCAAACAAAGTAACTAGACCGAGCACGAATTCCCGAGCTTATGCCTCATTTCCAAGTCAGCGGAAAACGCTGTATCACCGTTCTGAAGGTTGAACACCTGAAACGCACGGCCCCACGAAGCTGCCGAGAACAAAGTCCGCCGGCAGCACCCCGGAGGCCGTGCAGCGGCGGCCGGCTCCCTGCGGCGGAGGGGAGCGATGACATCATGCCAGGCTGGGCTCCGGCAGCCCCGGCGCACGAAAGCCCTGGAGGGACCGCCGTGCCCGGCCGCAGCGGCAGCGTCCCGGCTCCGCAGCCCGCACCCCGGCCCGAGGGACAGCGCCTCTCTCCCGACAATGGCCACTTATGAAGGGAATTGTTTCAACAGTACGAGGATTCAGAAGCTATTTTGCAGCGCAGAAATCAGAGGGGGGGGGGGGGGGGAACAGCGCACAATGACCCTTTCATTCAAACAAGAAAGGCTTCCAGGAAGTACAAAGTGTTTCCAAGCTTTATCCAAAACCCACTGAAATCAACAGAGGCCCTCTCCATTTTTATCAGTGGACACTGGAGGAGGCTATAACCTAAGACACAGCATGAAAGCATTATCAGTCACACTACCATGCATTATTAATAACACAACAAACTCAAGAAAACGCACCCAAATTCCACCTAGCCCTTATGCTGTGACATTATCAAAAATTTTTCCCCACCTTCTTTCAAAACCTTTTCTTAAATCACGTAAAAATCTGTCTCCCCCATAAATACCAAAACCCCTTCTTCCCCCAGCCCCACACCTTGTCACAAGTAACACCATTACAGAATGATGGTGGAATAGCAGAGACCAGGGTACATCACACACTACAGTTTTACATACTATAGATGCAGTCCTTGAGCAGGAAAGCAAATACAGAAAGAACATCATGCTCCAGCTTTCAGACCTGCACACTGACAGAGCATTTCTGATACCTTCCAGTTTACTATTAGATAGCTAGCCCAAAGTAATGCACTGTTGGCTTTAAATTGAATTATGTGAGGAGAATTATTCATGTGTCTATCAAGAACAGGGAGCATTACTGAGTGTGCCTTGCACCACATTATACAAATAGATATATAGTAAATTAATAACAAAATTAACATCTTGTTAATTGTTTTTAATCTATAAACTTTGTTCATTTGTCATTTAATCAAAAAACCCTCACATATCTCTCAAAGAAATTGCACTGCATTTTGTTCTCTTAGAATTCTTAAATCAAATTGATACTGTAATTTGCAGTGCCATTACAGAGCAGACTGTTATGCTGTACTCACTTCTCAAGTCTCAAACTCTAGCCTACAGTCATTTTAACATTAGACAAACATGAATTCTCTTAGGGTAAGGTACTGCTCAGCATGAGGGACAGGTGAGAAATTTTGTTCGAAATCATTAAACAAAAAAAAAAAAGAGTTTCCATAATAGACAAAGTTTAGAAGAGCTCAGCACAAGAAGTCAGTTCTAATAACACAAATTCCACTCTGCAAGGAGCAAGCATTTATTTAGCAAGAGACTGCTTGAATGCAATGATGTAAAAAAACCCACATGACACCTTATAGAAGCAAGCTAATTAAAAAAAACCCGAGGTTGGTAGGGAGAGAATGTATTATTGGTCGAGTTCAGAGCTCAAATACACAAAATCAGTACTGATGTCAGGTCAGGTTTTCACAACCACATTCATTCCTCTTTCTGAAGTTAGAGATGCTAAGCAACACTGATTTAACTGAGGCCAATACAATGAGACTAAAGTTGAAGCAAGGTGCTGCTAAAACACAGAACAGATTTTTAACCTTAAAAACATTGGTTTGACACAGTGGTGTGCTCTGGGTTGATATGGTAGGGCTGTGTATTTGGTGTGAACATTCTCACCTAACAGCAGAGTAATCACTTCCTAATCCGATTTCTTTTTGGATACTGCTGCAAGAGAATTCTCATCCTGCGCTACAAAAAAAAAGGTAACACAGAACACGCAAATGGTCTTCGCCTTCTCTCCCAAATCCGACTCCTTAAGATCCCCTGTGTGTACCAAATGCCTGGCCAAAGTTGACACACGCAACCCGGCTCGGAGGAGAGCGCAGGACATCGCCGCTGAGGCTGAGACGATGTACAGCGATGCCACCGCACAGTCCGCGCTGCGCCCAGCCCGTCTCACGGCGCTGCTGTGCCGGGGCTTTGCGGAGCCCGCTCACTCGTGCCGACCCCGCTCCGTGCCCAGCCGGGCATTCCCGCACGCCCGGGGAGCCGCAGCGCCCGCGGCTCCCGGCGGGGCACAGGCTCCCCCCGCAGCGCCCGGGG
>VZRL01007093.1:2792573-2827198 GCA_013397895.1 Origma solitaria
CTGCACCCTCTGCGGGCACAGAATCACAGCATGGGGCAGGCGGGAAGGGGCCAGAGCGGGCCGTCCGGTCCGATCTCTCTGCGCAACCAGAGTAATTCCAGAGCACGACACAGAATTGCGTCCCCAGCGCTCTTGAGTATCTCCAGTGAGGGAGACCTCACACGCTCTCTGGGTAGCATGTTCAGTGCTCGGTCACTGCACAGTAAAGAGATTCTTCCTCTCATTCGGGTGGAACTTCTATTTATTCCTATTGCCTCTTGTCCTTTTGCTTTGCACCACCAAGCAGCGCCTGATCCGTCCTCTATCACCTGCACTTCAGATATTTACAGACATTCATGAGGTCTCCTTCCAGTCATCTCTTCTCGAAGCTGAACAGAATCACAGAATCAATTCGGCTGGAAAAGACCTCTGAGATCGAGTCCAATCTGTTGTATTGAGGCCCAGTTCTCTCAGCCTCTCCTCACAGCAGAGATGCTTCAGTCCCTTGATCAATGTTGAGGAGTTCAGTCTCTCTTGTACTGAGGAGTCCAGAGCTGGACACAGAGGCCAGGAAGGCACTGCCAGGGCTGCTCACTCAGGACATGCATCAGTCTGGCGATGCTCCAAAGGCACCTGTGGGCTTGCATCCTCCTGTCACCTTCGGCTTGCCATCCCCGCAGCCCCCTGGCTGTCATGACTCCTGAGCTATGTGAAGCAGCTGTGTGTGCAGGGAAATGTTTTAGGGACTGTTTGGCTTTCAGGTTGTTTTCTTTTTCCTGTTTGGATTAACATCACACAGTTCTCTGTTAACAGCTGGGTTTGTACAGAGTGAAATTTAATCCCCACTCCGGCTCACCTTGGAAAGGAGGACAACCTCGGGGAAGGATGACCCGAACTGAGCTGCTGAGGGACAAGTCACACATACCCATGCTCTTCCTTGAGAGTGGTTTTTCCTCTGGCTATAGAGGCATCTGGGATTGCTTGCTAGCCTGAATTTGGTCTGTAAGCAGTTCCTGTTCTTCTCCTCTTTTAGTTCTCAACTTGTGCCATTTACATCAGAATTCTTCCCTACCTTGTAGGGCTTGTAAGGGGAGAAATTAAAACTTTTCAGTCTTTAATGTTTATTATCTAGGACTAACCAAGTGGTTAAGGTTGCATCCATAATGCTGAATTGATCAGACACCAGTCTAACTTAACACACTACCAAGCATAGGAAGCCTCACCTACTTGAGTTCCCCTTGCCAGGACAGACCAAGTTCTCCACAGGGTCTAGAAACAGCAGCACATGTAAGAAGACTCCACTGCCAATGGTTTACAGCCTTTTGCAGTACAACAACTAAACTCTTAGGCCACCTGTGACCAGCAAGTTGTGGACAGCTGGACATCCTTTTGAGAACGAGGAAAAACTGTTAGGATAGCACTGGTGTTATCTGTATTCACTTGATTAAGACTCTATGGGCCACAGGATGGGTTATCAATGAATTAATGTGTTGCTTAGATTTGACTGGGAGGTCAGTTTTAAAGCACTATTTAACTTGAGGGAAAGATTTCAATAAAGATGGCAGAGTAGGAGCAATATTAGAGTGAAAGGCTCGAGTTTACTCTACAAAAAGCACAGTTAGATTGTGTTGAGCCTGCCTGGTGGTGTGTGGAAGACACAACAGAGAACCGAAATAGCTAAATCTGGTTGCTCTTACTCTGCTGTGTTCTCTAGCCATTTTTTGCACATTTGTCTTCTCAATCTGCTTTCAGTGTGGCAAAGGACAATGTATTCAGCACGTGGTGAACCTCTTTTGAGTAAGCCTTAACTGTAGTTTAACCCTTATGACAAAAGCCATAACCTGAGGGTCTCATATGACAGTTGCAAGAAAGTCTAGGGAAACAGCACAGGTATTGGCAGGGGTGTTTTGCCAAATAAAGAGGAAAATGGGGCAAAAAAAATTCTTGCACCTTTACTGTTCCAGAAATAACTGTGTATTTTGTAAATATTCAGTAAATAAAGTTAGATGGGCCAGTAAGTAAAAAGAGGTTTATCAGCTATGCTATTGAGCAGCAATATTTAAATGTACACATGCCTGGGGTAAGGGACAAAAAATATTTTTCTAAAGGAGAGTGTCAAACTAAGAAACTCATATTTTCTTTGAATTTCTACAAGAAAGGAACAATATGGGTGGAACTGTGTGAATCAGAACCAACAAAATGTTAACCAAAATTTTTGCTGAGAAAAGCTCATTCATACTTTGTCAGATAAATTCTCTGCATTCCCAGCCAACTTACAACCTACTCCCTCTCAAATCTGTGCATCCAGCAATGTACCTGAACAGTTAGAGCTTTCTCCTCCCATTTTGTCGATCACTCTTTTCCATTGTATATTTTTCCTCCACGTTATTTAATTTCTGAAATACAGTTGCCTAGTGACCACAAAGAACATCTGTGACATCAAATTCAAAGGCCAATAGCTTTAATCTGTCAGTCTTCTTGACCAATGTTCCCATCACAGGAAACACCCAAAATATGGCAATTGTCAGGAAACTTTGCCAATCGCTTAGATGTCTTTGAGTAAAACAACAATACTCTAGACTACTTTGTGAATTCTTGAAAGTATTCTTTATGCTGTCGAGAAAATCTGTGGAATTGTGAATTCTGTGGAAAATGAGATTCTTTAGCCAGAGAATCATAAAGACATATTAGTAAATAGGAAGTGACTTAAAAGTTTCATTGTCTTTGACAAGACTATCAATGTTGATTCAGCTGCTATTTTCTATGGCAAAGACTTGTATTTTCAAGCTGAAACTTTCAGTCAAAGAGAATGAAGTCTTTAAAATAGTGAAGAACTTGTGAAGATATTTTGAGTATTCCTCATTCTACTTAATTCAGATTTACTTTGACAACAGTCCCAGTCCTGGTTATTGGAAGAATTTATTTACTAAGCAATAAGAAACCACAACAGCAAATTAAAGTTCCAGTCAACATTGCTCAGAGAATTGAAGTCTGAAATAGGGTATCTCCTTTTTTTCTGGGCAGCTATTTGCCAAGATGAGCTAAGCTTCAACAGGTAACAGAGGTCAAAGCACAAACAAATCACTCCAGTGGTCAGGGTGCTGACCGTATACTGTGTCTTCTAATGACTCTGATTAATATATTTACCCTGGATTCTTTAAGAAAACAGAAAGCCGACCAGTGACTTTTAACATTAAAACAATCCTCTGCAGTCTGCAAAACCAGACACTTGAATATGGCTGCAACTGCTTATCAACCATGCATTTGTGACATCTACACAACAGACTTGTGGACTAGAGAGAGCCTGCACACCAGATCACCTAACACAGATCCTCACACATCAGGGCACAGATCAGAGCAGAACTGACCCTTCAGGGTATGGAACATTTCCTAAGCTCCCATGCAGCATTGTCCCTCTTCTCACTACCTCCAGGGGCCCACACTATTGACCAATACTCAATTTACCCACAACTGTGACCCGCAGGTCCCTTTCCATGGTGCTGCTCTCCAGCATCTCATTCCCCAGTCTGTCCATACAGCCAGGGTTGCTCCATATCAAGGTGCAGAATCCAGCACTTGTCTTTATTAAACTTCATTGGGTTTGTGATTGCCCAGCCCTTGCCCTAGTCTCTCTGCAGGACTTCTGCCTCAAGAGAACCTACAGCTCCTCCCAATTTAGTATCGTCAGCAAACTTAGCATTCCTTCCAGTCCTGCATCCCGGGTGTTAATGAACATGTTGAAGCGAACTGGGCTGAGGATGAAGCCCTATGGAACCCTATTAGTGACAGGACCCGCTAGTGATGTCACCCCATTCACTACAACCCTTTGTGCCTGACCTCTGAGCCACTTACTCACCCACCACATGATGTGTTTACCCAACTGTGCGTGGTCATCTTTCTTGAAAACGGGGACAATGGTTGCCAGCTTCCAGTAGGCTGGGACCTCGCCAGATTCCCAAGATTCAGAAATCAGTGAGAGAGGTGTCATGATGACACAAGCCAGCTCTTTGAGTACTCTTGGAAGAATCCCGTCAAGCCCCATAGACTTAGAGGGATCCAGCTGGAGAAGCAAATGCTGCACAAGTTCAGGGTTGTCTGGGAGTTTATCATTCTCACGGTCATGAGAAATCAGTTTAACACAGAACAAAGAGTCAAACATAGAATAATTTAATGATCTGCTCAGAATACTTCATGACATGGAATTCTTCCAAGTACAGTAAACATTGCAAATTCCAGGTTTTGGATAAAACTGCTCATGGTTACATTGTAAAAGAAAAATCAGGAGTTATGAGTGTAACATTAGATCTCAATTCTGAGACAGAATTTTAAAAGCTATTTCCCACTGCAGCATTCCCAGCCCCCTTGAGGGCCTACCAGGGCCTACTAACCTTTTAAGGCTAGGAGGAGACCATTGAAGTCCCACAGCTGCACAGGAGCAGAATTCTCTATGTTTGGAAGACTATCTAGAGAAAGGAGCTTTTATGAGGTTTCTCACATATGCACCAGTCACTGATTTAGCTCTCATAATCCAGACCCAGTTTCTTCCTTGTGTACTATAAACCACAGAAATGGGAATTACTACACTAGGTGGAGCATTTTTGAGTACTGGGAGTTATGGTATGGTAGTAAACATTATGCCATTATTTATATTAATTGCCAGTACTAAAAGGCTGTAACTTCTTTCAGTTTGGGTGACCTGGAGCTATAAAGCCACCAGCTGAGAGTTATAAATGTCTGTCATTGCATGACATGAACTGGTCATAAAAATAGTTGGAGTATTCACTTCTCTTTGATGGAAATTTGAAAAACATGCTGCAGATCTCACTTTCCCATCAAAACCTTTTTTCATTTCCCTCTTAGTACTGCCATACTAAACTATAGGGTTCCCAAACCCCACATTATGGCAAAAGGAAACTACACATGACAAAAATTCTCAGAAACAACACACCAAAATCTTCAGCTGCCGAAAAACAAAAAACATGGTTTGACTTTGCATAACAGCATCGTTCACTAACAAAACCTTCTCATACTTAACTTTTAGTTCTTCTGTCTTACCCTTTCAGCAAGTTTTCTATACCAGGCAAAAAAGCATTTAATAAACTGGACTTGACAGAATATTAAGGGAAGGTGAATGAAGCTGAAATAACTTTGGCACAGGGGCCTTCCATAAGGGATTAATGGGAGGGAAAAAAAGGCACTTTATGAAAATATTTAGACCCAGTTGCCTTCTAGTGTAAACCAGAAAAACTTTTCAAAATAACTGCTGTATGTGAGAAATTAATTTCAGAGAGAAAAGGAAGTAAAGTTTACCTATTTTGAAATAAAGGCAGAAACAGAATTAATCTAATCTATAGATATCATCAGCTCAGTTTAATTTTTAATCAATTATTTAAAATGCCATTTAGGAAGAACTCAGCCCTTTTAAACAGGTTAATGAAAAATTAGGCTTAGTGGGAAGTTCAGCACGCTTCATTATACTCAAAAAATACAGTGTTTCATATTTTATATAACAGCTTTATTATCAAATGGCAAGAGACAGTAATGATGTCATGCAGGTATCACAAGAAAAGATAAACAGGTTACCTAACAGCTCAAAATCCCTTGCAATTAAAAAACAAAGCTACATCTTCCTCATGTCCTGGTTTGTTGCATGGTAGCCACTATTTGTCTGTCAAAATGTTATGGCTATCTCTTAGATTCCCTAAAGGAAAGAGTAGGCTAGTACAGCACTCCACAGCCACAGTGCTTTTTTTGCTTTCCACAAGGCCTGCCTTACTCTTCACGACCCTCAGAAATCCTCACAGGATAGGAAACCATCCCACGCTGCTGGCAGCTGAAGACCAACACAGAAGGGATGGGTTAAAAAAATGCTACGGTTTTGAAAAAGTCAAGAACCCTATTTTGAAGCTTTTTAAGGTCTTAAGGCTTTTAGTCATTGTGATGGGAAGCCAGTCTTGTGGCTGAAACACAACAGGTTTTCAGTAACAAAGCCTGATCCCATCTCCATAGTGAAACAGAACTCAGTGAAAATGTCAAGTGATAGCACAATTCACCTTATTGAAAGATAATTTAGTTCCTTCTTTAGCAACATGGCTCCACCAAAACATTGGCTTTACACAGCATGGAAGGGATTTTACAACAGCTTTTGTTATTGACCAGTAATGGATACAAATTTTGAGAAAAGCCACTGGAAAATCAGTAGTAGGTAATTTATTCTGAGAATTTATCTGCATGAAAAGTTAACTCTGCAGAAAACTAGGCTGTAAATCTACAGCAGCTTCACACTCTGTGGTCCAGGGGACACTTGCTCACATGGCTCAATTCACATCCAAGTTTACCATGGAATAAATCTCCTGGGTAGAGGAGCTCTGGAGATTAGAATGACAGCAATAAAAGTAATCACTTTCAGTTTTAAATGCCAAAGTATACTTTTAGAGTAAATTCTAAATAACTAAAGAATTGCTGAATGATCTTACAATAAACTTGCAAACAGAATTGATATAAATTCCTTTATATACTTATGTAAAAAATACCATTTACTGTGCAGCCTGGATTTAAATAAAAGACAAATGGTATATCAATAATATTTACTATATATTTACATGTAATACTGTGATGCAACAAAGCAGTCAATTAACATTATGTTACAAAAATGAATAAACCCTTTAAAGGTACCAGTACCTTTCACATTATCACATTCATGAGCTGTTCTCTTACATGTCAAAGAGCTATGATATGATCATGAGTTAACGCAAGGACACAGACAAATAAACCCAGGAACTGGAGCACATGTTGATGTGTTGACTCCCTTTTTAGCAAGATACTGCAGGGGCATCAGCTTAAACCACATGTGCAGCACTGGTTTCAGTAGGATAAAATTCAGATGTGCTCCCCTGTTCCTCACTGATCAGGGCCTTGTTTTATGGGGTTCCACTGACAACACAACAAACTACCACAGCTGGAAGCACAAGGGGAGGTATCCTGTACCTTACTGAGAGAATATGTAGATTTCTACTGAAGGTGAGTCATGGCTGGTTGCCCATTGCCAGTCACTGACTTAGCAGACAATGGAACCCCCATTTTTTTATACACTGACACAAGAGCCTGCTGCTCCATGGTGCTTTGAACATTATTTGGGATAAGCTGTTTGATAGGAACTGCACCAGTTTGTGTACCTGACATTTCTTCTAGCTAATCAAGCTGCAATGAAAAATTTTATGCTCTTTACATATTGCTTGAGAAATGGTAATATTACACTACTTGAGCATTTTTAAATCACTTGAGAAATGCAAGTTTTATATAACCATACAATCACTTTCTTAAGTTGGCAGGATAAACCTATGCAAGTGAAATATTGGCAAAATAATCAACATAAAAAAAATAAAAATCAGAACTTAGAAATCATCAGCTAGCCAAGATAGGAATTCTAAGCTGCTCCCTCTCTTCCTATATCCTCTCCCAGAATAAAACTTGACAGGGGCCAAGAGGGAACAATGTGACACTTTGCCTTTGTTAATCCAGTAAGTAAAGCAGATGTAGGTTCAAGTATTTAATTCCACACAGCACTAATAAATAGAAGTAAACAACCAGGATGAGAATAACATTGGTGTTAAAGTACTGCAAAGAACCTTTGTTTCTGAGTGAGCACCGTTATATTATTTTGAAACTCCCCAAGGCAAAAAAGAAGGGAAATATTGTTAGTGAGAAATGCACTCAGACCAGATCACATGCAAGCCTACAGAGAACATTACAAAGTTGGACTGAATAATTCAGGGTTTTTTCCTGCAAGTGTTAGAAAGCATCACCTGTAGTTATGTCTACATTACAACTTTTGCTCTGCACATAACTAGAGCAAAATGTTACGTCTATGTTCTCACTTCCCTCATCCCAAGAGCCACACACACACCCTCCCAAAGTAAAACACTGGTGGTTTGGTTACAAAACTATATGCAGTACATTTCTGAACACATTTCCTTCAGTTTAAGGCCATGTGTTCTTTTAATGACATTCTTATCAATTACAAGCCTCCCCTTTAATTGCTTAAGATCCAATAGAAAAGCAAATATACAAATATCAGAAGTGCTGATCCTGAGATGAAGTATGGGAAATTCTGGTCCAGTTTGATCCTTATTCAAACTTCTGTTTCAGTTTCTTCTGGAAGAGAGCTGGTAGGATGGAGAGGATGGCTAGAATCATGAGAACAAAAACAGAGTTCCAGGAAACAGCTTCCCCTGCTGTTGTAAGCTGGTACAGCGTCGTTCCTGCCTTAATGGCTACAAAAGACGGTGGTGCTACACCTGGAGCAAGGAAAGAAAGAAAAATCAGCTGTCAGGGTGAAAAAAACATAATTAATCATCCAAATTTTAAGACCAAAATGTTGAGATTTTGTTGCCTTGTACTTTCTTTTTAAGAGTGCTGTAAATACAGAATCCAAAGACAAAAAACCCTTATCAAAAGACCTCGTTTTATGCCATTCTTAGTATTTTTAATGCAAACTCAAATACAGGAGACCAAGCAAATAATCTCTGCTCTTTAGACTCTGCAGATTTCAAGTTGTCTCTTTACAAACTGATTTCATTTAAGTTTGTAAAGGAAAAGCACTGGAGTGCTTCCTAACCAGATTAAAAAGCATGTGCAAAAATATGCCAATTAAAAAAGCTATAGTGTAGACCCCTTCTGGCCACCCCAAATTAGCCTCACTAGCCACAATTCTTACCTAGGAAAGTGCCAATGAAAAACACTTTCAATGGCACATTAATTACAGGAGATGTGATATTGATAAACCAGTTGGGAAGGAAAGGCGTTATTCTCAAAAATATTATGTAGTTAATGAGATGTTCTCTGTGTCGTTCAACCTGCCAAAACAAAAACAAACAAAAATTTGTTTGAAAAATCCCTGCCTTGAAAATACACAATCATTTACTACCAGAGGTTTAAAGAGAGGTTTTTTCCTATCTTTTGTAGACATTTACATGTTGCAAATACAAAAATGAGTTTAAAAATGTGGGATGTGGGGAAGAGTCCCCAGTGAATCACCTGTTAAATAGTACTGGAATGAGTCTGGAAACGGCTGTGTGTGGCAGAGCAGTGGTGATATGTCTGACTCAGCCAACTCAAGCAGCAAACGAGTCCTTAGGGGAAGGGGAAAGCCTTATTTTAACTTTAGCACAGCACCTCTGCCTAACTGTGGCCCAATCAACACAGCCAGCCTGTAATCCCATTACTAAAACTTTTGCAGGAACTAGCAAGGATGTTTGTTCCTCAATCTATTCTGTCCTAACTTGTGATCAAACTTGAAACACAGCTATATTCCTCACTTGAAAACTCACCCAGGTCACAGCTCTGAACTTCATGAGATGGCTGCTCCCAGCACAGTTCCAAAACCTGTCTCCCATTAGGTAATAGTGCCCAGCATTAACATTTACCCAGGAGCAACAACAGCTCCAACTTCATTTACAGTCTTAATTATGTTCTCAGCTCTAGCCCAGCTCCTTACACTAATGCTGCAACAAAGCCTCTTCTCCTTCCAGCCTGTCTTTAGCACATCAGCCCTTTCAAACAAGTGTAACCTCAAGCCAAGCTACAAGGACAGCAAAGCATCCACAATTCTGATCTATCCTGGCAGATCTGCACTAAGCTGCAGCCTCAAACAGTTGAAAACAAACCTGGTCTGACTGCAATTTTACCTGAAATCTCACATGGCAGCTCACCCCAGTCACAACCCTGTTTTTCAGCTTCAGCCCCATTTAGATTTAACAGTAACACCAAAATCAGGAGCACTGTGGGTTTTTAAAATCTTAATGAAGGACAAATATTTAAAATATTGATTAATGCTGCATATAAAATGGCTTAGCCTCAATATGCAAGGATGATAATCATGATACAGTCCAATTAACCTGGAAACAGTGAGATATGAGCTGCACATGTAATTGTAAATCACATGTTCAGTTCTGCTAATGGCAATAGTAACCATTTGCTACTCAGAATAGCCTCAAGATTATACAGCAATATTAAGATTTGCTTGGGTCAAGAATCAAAATAGTACTGTATAATCTAACAAGGTCAATTGTGTCAGACACAGCTCCATATCTTATCTAATGAGGAAGAAGTTTAGAACATTTTTATGTGTTTCAAAAAAATCTTGAACAGCGTACATATGCTTCATACCTGCAAAAAAATTGGTTTGAATGTTTTAGAGTATCTAAGAAAGACACAAAGAGGCAAGTACAAATCACACTATGTTTTTGTACTCCAAAACCTTTAGGTTCATTTCACAATGAAGACTCGCTGAAACTAATGTTACCAGATACTATAACAGAAAGTTTCTAAATGCTCCAGCTACAATACATCTTCAAATTAAGGTTTTTCAATCAGACATACAGCTACAGGTCCCTTCAGTACAAAAACACACACCCAGCTTTCATTAGTCCTGATGCTTAGAGAGCAATTACTTAAAATTACCTGAAACTGGAGAGGTTTCCTATTGACACTAAATAAACCAAGGGGATGATCAGTTGCAGACACTTCCTAGGTAAGACTAACTTTCTCATGGGAAATACCATAAAATCAGGAATACTTCCAGAATCCCTTCTTTGTAACTGGATACATGAGCACAAGACCTCCCTAGTTTTCCATTGCTATTCCATGACACATTTTGTATCCCAAGTTCCAGCATCTCTAGAAACCTTACCTGTTCTGACCATTTTACTGCCTTTTCTGTTAAATATCTGTATACAACAGGACGTCCCACTAGGTATGAAAGCATATAGCAAAATGAAGCTCCAAGTCCTGAGCACTGAAAAAAACCAAACAGACAACAAATGAGCAGAAACTCGAATTAATGTCAGCCTTGTGTCCCTATGAACTACACTACCTGGCGAGAGCCTGTTTCTATATGCAGCCCTCCATTAGGGCACTCCTCCCACAGTATGTATGCACCCCCCAAGAATGCTGTTGATCTAAGACACTTTATTTCCAAGGCATTTAGATCAATCTTAGCACTCAAAGTAGAAAACATTGATTACTTACCAGTTAACATTGGTTGCTTCTGCTGTTTTAAGACTTTGAACAGTGAAAGCTTTGCAAATAAGCGGCACAATGCCATTAAAGAAATTCAAACACGAAAATTGAACAGCAGGGTCCTCCCTACCTTCTCAATACTAAGGCTCATTATGATTGCATCGTTTGCCCATGACATTTTAAAGCTTGTTCATAACATACATTTCAAATCTTAAATTAAGATTCTTGTATATTTAAGACAGTTAAAAAACAGATGTATTTTGCAGTGTGATAATAAAACCACACTAATCGTGTTGTGAAATTACAACTGGGTTCTGGCAGATGCTAAACAAATATAGAGTAAAGGAGACTGGCTGATTCACTCTCGAATGTCTTCATTACTAAGAAAATCTGGAGAAACAGCTCAGTGTTTTGGATTAGCACCCAATGCTACAGTGAATTTTGTGGGTAACGCCATTTCTACGGCAGAGCTGAGTAAAAACTTAATTGTTCATTGGAAACCGAAATGTACCCCAGTTTCACTCAGACTCTGATCATTTCCAGCAGGAAGCTGCTCAGATGCTTGGTTCTATTCCAAACAGACAGAAATAAATGCCCTCCCAAACTACCGTCCATACTTACCAAACAAACAAGAAATAAGGCCAGTGGAAAGGGATACAGAAATCCTGACAGGATACTGAGAAATATAGACCCAGGAATTGCAAACGTTTGCAAGCTGGATGCATCTTAGTTAAGGGAAAACACATTTTTAAAAAATCTGCACACTTCTTAATTTTATAAGCAGTCAGGAAACATTAGAATACAAAAAAGGCAGGGCCTCTCAAGATTTTTACTTCAAAATACCTTTGTGGAGTAGCATGAGAAGCACAAGCACAAAGCAAAAATATATAGATTCATCACTACACATACAAAAAGGAGTCATTAAGTAACAAAAGCTGACTGCATTTTTCTCTATCTGTGCTACAACTGACACAGAGGATTTATTGTGACTTCCAGGAAACACATACTTCTGATTTTGCATGGTTGACTAGAGATGTGCAATTTCAGATATTCTCTCTGTAAAGTTCACAGGCCTGTCTAAGCCTATAACCACAAGTTTCATGAAAGACTGAAATGTCTGAAGGCAGCTACTACTTCCTTAGAAATAGGCATGATGTAATGACTTACTACAATAGCTGATTACTGATTTCAGACAGAAATCTTTAAAAAGACAACAATTAGATTTCTGCAGCATAAGCAAACAGCTTGTTGAGCTCAAGGCTTGCTAGGCATACTTGGGACTATGATGTACCGCCCACTTTGGATAGAAAAGTTATAAAGCAACAAAACCCTGCACACTATTTTATCTGGCTTGAATTGACTAAAATATTTAAAAGCTCAATAATCTTCCTGAGTCCATTACAGACTAAGAAAGTGTCAAGGTTCGGAGGTAACTGTACCGTGCCTGGAAACTGATCACCGTGTACTGCAGACAGTAAATGTCGTCACATCAGCTGCCAGAGCAGCTCAATAAAGAGCCAATTTATTGTACTTCTTGTTAATATATAAATTAACGTTTTCATTTTCTTCATAGATCTATAGTTTGTGAAATAGGAAATATTTTTTGTGAAATACTTTAAAAGAATGAGCTGAAGGATAATTATTAATGGCACATTCAGTGCTGACTCGCATGAGTTATGAAAGCCTCCTTCATTAAAACTGTGAAACAAACCCTCTTCTACAGCTTTTAAGTTATTAACCTTTAGTTAAGTGTTCCAGTTAAGAGTGTGTTTAATGATTAATTAATATATTCATCACTCAGAAAAAAGAAGTTAACAAAGAATACAGGTAGCCTTTGTATCTCCCTAGACAGAAAGTACTTCAGAAATTCATCTCTCTCTAAAAGAAAACAGAGATTTGGTTTTGTGAATTTGGGCACTGCAGAGATGAAAGACAGCTCAAAATGCTTTCCTTCAGATATACTTTTAAGTATTCTATAAACTACTCTTATGAATGTCACTTTGAATGTCACAAGGAAGAGCAGTACAGTAGTCTCAGTTTTCCTTTAGAATGAACAGTAATTTCAAATTCAAAATTCAGCTTATTTAAAAAGTCATCATAGCACTAAAGTGAGACCAAGACTACTATACATGGAAATACTTTTACATTTCCAAGATTTTAAAATATTTGCGTCTCTTTGTAGACATTCCTAGGTGTGTTAAACTTCACCCATGATCAAGAATTTAACAATTTGTATTTTTCATTTATTTTTTCCACAGAAGCATGACTACAACAAAACTGCCCTTTATATTGGAAAAAGGATACAAAACATATGTAGCAAAATAAGCTACTAACACTTGAACATAAAATGTGTCCTTGTATTTGGATAAGACTTTTCCCAAGGCCTTTGCATCATCCATATCTCTGGGAACCTTTATACATTCTCTTTCTTCTCTGGAGAGAGGAAAAAAAAAAGCAAGAATGATGGAAATATAATCAAACAGCACATTACAATTACTTACTGAATACAGAGATAATTAGATACGCTACATCACTAAATTACAGCTTCAGCAAACAAACCATGATTATTGTTGAAATAACGTTCTCAGATGAACACCTAATATTTACAGTGAGGTTTATATTAGAAAATCCCCAATTTTAGATATTTGTAACCTTTTTTTTTTAATTCAGTAGAACAATGTGCTTTTCTAGGATTTTTTTTTTACCAAGTACCAATCAAAAAGAAATAATTACGCAAACCAAACCTTGGCAAGTGAAAGCGGCCAACATTTCAGCCAAAATCAACTACAGCTGCCTCAGTGCTGGGGTCGTTAACAGTTGAAGTGCAGCAGAAGTGGCAGAACTCCACCTCACAAATAAAGCTCTAAGGGCAAAATCTCATGTCACTCCTTTATCTGGTGCAACCCTGCGCAGCACACTCGAGTGTCTTTGCTTCCTCTGTATCAGACTTAGGGACTGGGCTTTTGCCAACGGATCTTGTTGAGCAAGTTAATCAGACAGAAAATTAACTACTAAAAGGGAGAAAGAAAGCTGTCAGACAAGCAGGCTTCCACCTGTCAGCCTGCCTACCTTCCCAACACAAGTACTGGCTGCAACAAAAGGAGAAAAAGAGAAGGCAAAGTTTAGCTAAGAAGGATATCCCCTCTTGGTGAGAGCCTCCAGTTTTACCAAGGCACAAGGAAGTTTAAAGCAAACCCAGCCTTAAGCAAGCACACTCTGGCTCTCACCTGAAGAAGGTTAAGAACACAGTCAGTTACCACTGATAATGTGCCAGCGGGCACCTCAAAACAGGGGATCTCTGTGCAACAGAAACCGCAGCTCAAGAATATGTCATATCCTCATGTAGGCTTCTCTACAATCTGATACTCAAAAGCAAATAAATTGATAAATTAATCTTTTGTAACATACTTACTCACTAAGTTGTGGAAAATTTTTATATACCAGGAACATAAGGAAAGCAGCTGATAAGAAGATAGACACTAAAATAAGAAGTGATGTCCGAGCTGATCCACCTTCTGCAAGAGCTTTCCCTGAAATTAAACATAAAACAAAGTCAGAAAAAAACCCCAACACTAGCAAAACAAAACATCAAAGAGCAATCCCCCACAAGTTATAACAGATTTCAAACTTATCCTTTAAGGGAATATTAAAGTAAATCCTCTGTGGACATCATCTTACACCTATGCTTTCAGTAACATTCATTGCTCACATTCTCTGAAAACTTTCAAACAACTCTGAAGTTTTTACACTGGCAAGGATCCCACAGAAGTCAACTTCCATGATCCATAATAATTTAAACTTCAATTAATAAATGCATTTGTAAAGAGAAAAAACAGAGCTAAACAGCGTAAGCTATACATATGTTTTCCTTTTTGCCAGAAATCTTCTGCCGGTCTAATTAACTAGGGATTTAACTTGAAGTTAAATTTCCAGGATGTACAACAGAACTTTGAAATCTGCTCATTAACAGATCTGGGGGTTTTTTTCCCCTCTAATGAAAGACTACCAGACACAGCCAGTTAGGAGAGACACACTCATGAGAAGGAAACATGTAAACACACACATACACACACACCAGCCTGTGATATAAAGATCACAGTTCCTAGACTTGGGAATTACACATATTTTACACTCATGTGAATATATATATATATATATATATATATATATATATATAAGTGCTTATTAGCCTTTAAATTCTTGTGTAATGGAAGCAATGTAAGTGACACAATGACATTTTAGACCTCTTCTGTATTTTAGATTTTTAGCAAAATGACCACATGCATGCAATGCACTGATTAACACAAATGCAGCTACACACATTAAGAATTTAAAGCTAAAATGAACACTAAGTACTCTCTGCAGCCACACTGAGGTGTATATGCGAGCATGTATTAAACCAGTCTCTCCTCAGGCACTTTGAGGCTCACTCAGCTGCATAACCAGGGTCACCTGAAGAACACACGAAGAGCCGAGGCTGTGTTTTCCCTCGCAGATGCCGCTGGGCACAACTACAATGCCAACACACAACACTCAAGCGGGTCACGCTGACACCTCACTGTTGTGAAATGCAGCGACAGGATGACGAAACCCACGGAGCCGGCTGGGCAAGCTGGCAATTTTATCGGCTTTAAGGTTTTTTAGGTTTAAGGTCAGTGCGACCCCCACAGGTGTGCACTGGGTCAGCCGAGGCCAAAGGCAGCATCCACAAAGCAGTTACAAGCACCGAATCACAGAACGGTCAGGCTGGAAGGGACCATAGTGGTTATCTGGTCCAACCTCCCAGTTCAAGCAGGGCCATCCCAGAGCTCATGGAACAGGATTGCATCCAAACGGTTTTTGAGTGTGTCCAGTGAAGGAGACTCCACACCCTCTCTGGGCAATCTGTTCCAGTGCACTGTAACTGTGGTTATTCTGACACCTTCTCCAAGGAGCAAAATAAATGCTAGATAAATAAACAAGCAACTTATAAGGCAGAAAAAGAAAAACACAGCCCCCTGCGCTTTCTGCCACTTCCACTTTCTGTACTTCAGCCGTGCCGGTAGTGGAATAACACAAACACGCACACACACAGACACGGAACCACGCGTGTTCCCTCGTGCAGGGGAGAAGGGAAGGGGGTCGGTGCCTCATTTCGGCCCCCGCAGGGCGGGAGCAGCCTCACCCCACGCGCACCGTGAGGGGCCCGGCCCGGCCGCGCCAGAGCCCGCGCGGGACGCGGCGGTGCCCGAGGCGCCCAGAGNCCCCCGGCACCTTCCAGAAGCTGCCGCTGATGCCTGGCGCTCTCCGCCTCCGCCGCCTGGCAAGGCCCGCGCTCCGCCGCCCTCCGCTGCGCCATGGCTCCGCGACGCCCCGGGGCCCGGCGAGTCAGGGCCCGGGCAGGCCTCGGCGGCACCGGGAGCCGCGGGGAGCAGGAGGCGGGACCGACAGCTCCGGGAGCCGCGTGCAGGAGGAAGAGAAGGAGGAGGCGGGACCGGCCGCTCCTCCTCTCCTCACCCCACCGGGTCGCGGCCGCGCTCCCGCCCCCGCCGCCGCACGGCGCATGCGCTTTTCTCGGGGCATTACGGCTTTGCTGTGGTATACGCGAGCACGTGTTGGGCTCCACGTCCTTGAAATGCGAGGGCGGGTTAGTGGCGGTAAATACGGTAACGCCGCCTTCTGGGCGTACCCGTGTGGGTATATACGGTAACGAGGATGCGCTCACTAGTGGTAAATACGGTACGGGACGGCGGTGTCTCGGCCCGGCTCCTCGGCCCCGGCTTCAGAGAAATCACATAAATCACATATTCATAGAGTCAATTAGGTTGTGCAAGACCTCTAAGATCATCGAGTCCAATCTATGGCCGAACACCACCATGTCAACTAGACCACGGCCACGTCCACTGAGTGCCACGTCCAGTCGTTCCTTGAATAATCTCGAGGGACGGAGACTCCACCACCTCCCTGGGCAGTCCGTTCCAGTGTCTGATCACCTTGTCTGTGGAGAAATTCCTCCTGATGTCCAACCTGAACCTCCCCTGTCACACGAGGGGAGGTTCAAGAGGCTGTGCCCTCTTGTCCCAAAGGTCCTCTCTGAGACTCCTTTCCTCCGGGCTGGACACTCCCAGCTCCCTCAGTCTCTCCTCATCAGACTCGTGCTCCAGACCCTTCTCCAGCTTCGTTTCCCTTCTCTGGCCGCAATCCAGCGCCGACCGTGCCACAGGGCAGCGGGATAAAACCCCTCTGCGAGCTCATTTTCCCTCGGTAATGGCTTTACTTGGGTGAAGGGAGCGGGGTGTCCCCTCAGGGAGCGGGAGGCGGGAGCCCTTCGGCGCCTCTGGCCGTGGCGATGGAAGAGGGTCGGGCTATCAGGAAGAGAGGAACCTTGTTCGATTCTCCCGGCCAGGCTTTTAAATTTTTGTCGGTTTGTTCCTCTCTTTCGAAAAGAAAGCTTATTTCCCGGGAACAGGGAAAACTCCTCTAGCAGCCCGGGGATTTTCATCACGTCGCTTTCTGTCAGTCAGAAGGTTTGAAATCCCGCAGAAAAGCCTGCGGCGCATGTCCCAGTGTTCGCAGATTCCTTGGCGCTCAAGCCGAGTGTGACCTCGAAGCACCTTTTCNTCATCAGACTCGTGCTCCAGACCCTTCTCCAGCTTCGTTTCCCTTCTCTGGCCGCAATCCAGCGCCGACCGTGCCACAGGGCAGCGGGATAAAACCCCTCTGCGAGCTCATTTTCCCTCGGTAATGGCTTTACTTGGGTGAAGGGAGCGGGGTGTCCCCTCAGGGAGCGGGAGGCGGGAGCCCTTCGGCGCCTCTGGCCGTGGCGATGGAAGAGGGTCGGGCTATCAGGAAGAGAGGAACCTTGTTCGATTCTCCCGGCCAGGCTTTTAAATTTTTGTCGGTTTGTTCCTCTCTTTCGAAAAGAAAGCTTATTTCCCGGGAACAGGGAAAACTCCTCTAGCAGCCCGGGGATTTTCATCACGTCGCTTTCTGTCAGTCAGAAGGTTTGAAATCCCGCAGAAAAGCCTGCGGCGCATGTCCCAGTGTTCGCAGATTCCTTGGCGCTCAAGCCGAGTGTGACCTCGAAGCACCTTTTCCTCGTGCAATCTCCTGGCAGCAGGAGATCCCTGAACCTTCCAAGTGCCCGGGCAGCACAGAGTGTTACGGGGAGAGTTCTCCAGGGAGAACACTGGAACCCTGAGGACAACACACATTGCATAAGCTTGAGGGAGGTACGGTGACACCCCCTTGTCCCTTTTCCAGTTGTGTCTGCTTATAAATATCCAACCCTTCCTCAGGGTTTTCAAGAAAGGAAGCTCTCATGGAGAGCTGGTCACTCAGATTTAACTTCAGCCTCATTTGTCTGATTACCCCACCTTTACACCATGACTAAACAGCTCTTAAAATTGTTCATACAGGATCCAGCAGATCAGTTATTTCATAGCAGTGGCATTTACAGACTGTATTTCCCAAGATCACAGATCTTTCCAAAGCAGTGAGGAAGATGCAGGTCAGCGCACAGCAGAGCTCTTAAAAGTGTGTCTTTATTGCTACGTGTACAAAACTCGCTGGTGTTACACTGCAAGCGTCTACAGGAAGTTGATGATTCATTTAAGATCTAGTCTAATATGCTATTACACAAGAACAGTTCCTGCCAAATCCAGTGGCAGAAAATAATCCAAACTATAAATTGTGGTCAGATTCCACATAAAGCTTCAACTCATGAGCAGATTCTATGTGAAGCTATAATTTACTCAGGATTTCTTTATTTTAGAATCAAACTATTTAAAATTATGTCATTAAATCATGTACTTAGCTCTTTTAATATTTGCAATTGATAATTCAGGAATTTAGTGCCCTGAGAAGATGGTCAGGCCTATGAACTTGCTGCTCTGGGCATTGATGCCAGATGAGGGAGTCCTTTGTTTTTTCAAATGCTTTCACTAGAAAATTGTACATACTAGCAAGATTGGAATTGCTGACACTGTAGAAAACAGCATTTCCCCCCTACTGTATGTAAATGCATATAATATTTGCCATATCTTTTTGATTATTGCTTCTGATTCTCCAGGTTAAATGATTCAAGCACTGGGACTTTTTCTTGTCTAACTTCTGATAAAGCATCAAATAGATACTAAACTGAAGAACATTGGAAGCAAAATTGGAAATCAGATTATTATGCAGAGAAATCTTTACCAAGTCATCCTGAAACAGAGGAGAAGGATGCATACTGAACAACATTAAAAAAGTAAGTACAACAATTTAAAAGCTGTAGATTGTAAATGCTGCAAGAGCTGTCTCTCATTTTGGTGAGGTAGATTGTCCAGTGGGATATGAATCCCAGTTTGGTGTGGTTGTTGTTCAGTAGCCACTCAGAGCCAAGGAGTTGGGGCAGAACTTGCTCCAGGGGATGTTTGATTTCTCATTAACCTGATCTGTATTGTGTAGCCCCTCTGCGTAACCCAAATGCAGGTAAGCTGACACACAGGCCAAGCAACTTCTGATTCTTGCTGAATTCTCTGCAGTTCCCCTGTCCAAGACACCACTGTAAAATGTCCAACAAGCAATTTCAACAATACAGATTTGCTCCACGTTTCCCCTTCCATTTAGCAGAAAGCACATGGCCTGCAGGTGATTCCCAGGATGCTGATTCTGCAGTAAGCGCACAGTGTTAGTTTATGTCTCATTAAAAATAGAGAAGATAACTCTAATCACCTCACTGTTACAAAGCTCCAGCTCTCTGAATTGCTGCCAGAGAGAAATCTAAGGATTCATTAACTAGACCACTTTGCAGTTGATAAGTCCTGCACAAATTATATTTGTTAGATTGGATTATCAGCAGACCCAAAGACTGTTCTTCACTGTTCTTCGTTCGCCTTACTGGGGGGAGGGGTACTGCTGGTGTGAATATGTTGTCGATTTTACTAAACTTTGAAACTGTCTGTGGCGTTTAGTATGTGCTGATAATTTGAATAGTCCCCTGCAAAGATGTCCACACCTAAAAAATGTCAGCAGAACCTCTGCATTCACTCAAGAAAAAAGACATGCGGAAGTCTGGGGAATGTTCCTTAGGGTTCACTCTGTAAATAAAATAATTCATGAACACTATTTAGAAGATTAACTTAGATTTATTTACTGTAAAGAAGGCTAGGAATGAAAAATACTGCCATAGGCCACATCCCATAAGTGTTTGGAGGATGAAGAGTTTTGGCAACTGGAACTTAGTATCAAGGAAATTTTTGACACATGGTTGAGATCAGCACAGCCAGGAACAGCTTCACACCACAGCTCACTGGGAACAATAGCTATGGGCTGAAAATAGATTTACTCTCATCATGTATAAAGTATCTCCTAAATATAATATATAACTTTAGAAACAGCATAAAACCTGCCATGTTTTTGGAGCATCTGTCTAAGACTCACCTGATAGGGAACAGATGCTGCAGAATGCTTTGTTCAGCAGAGAAATGAAAGAAGTGCTCCAGTCTCCAGTTGGAGTTTGCTCAGTGACTTTACCAGTGGGAGCAACACTCTCTGCACTTAGAGGCTAGAGACTACATGAGCTTTATATGAAATGTTTTTTGGGAAATGTACCTTAAATTCAGAGTGTGAGTTCTTTCAAATTATCTACGAATCAAAAAGCAAAAAGTTTTTCTGACCTGCTGGGAAGTAACAAAATAGGCTCACATCTACCAGGGCACCAGCTAAGTGGTTAGCTCCATGAAGTCACTTCCTTCTGTGGGTGGCTGGATGAAATGTTTTATTTTTGTCAGATTGAAAGAGTTGTCTTCCCTTAGCACAAAAACTTGTGTTTGCCTCTTTTCTAAATCACTCCTAGATGGACTGACACAGCCGATGTCACATGGCTGAGTCACTGACACTGCCGATTCTTCGATTCTTCATGGACTGAGTCATGCTAATTGTCAGCAAGAGCAAGGAGGACGAGAGACTGAAGTGATCCTACTCCCGAGAGCTTCTAGCTGAAAATGGTAAAAACAAGGAACATTAATCAACAAGTAAATCATACGTATAATTTCTTGAGGAGAAGTGTAGATTTAGAATCCTTTTCTCTGCCTTCCCCTATTACTGTCTTATTTCTGACCACCACAAAGCAAACGGCATTGTTTTAACATTTTTATTTTGTATAAATATAGCAAGAAATTAAACATCAAACATTTATTGTCATTCTACCTAAATTCTAATTTAAACCAGATAAACCTGAACTTGAAGTCAGGTTTCTGTGTTTTACAGAGCTCATATTTCCATTAGTTATGGTAAAGAGTTTGGGGATGTAACTAGAGAGTAACCATCTACGCAGGAAACAACTTAGAGTGGAATTCACTGATCAAAATTAATAGAAAAATGTCACCAACAAAGGAGATTAAAAGAAATAAGCACCTATTTGTAGCTGTTTGTGTTAATGAAAGATAAGAAATTTCTTGGAGCCTGGAGGAGAGTTAATGAAAGCTTTCATTTATAAAAGCCAGTGCTCAAGGACAGAGGCTGAAAAATTACTAAACAGCAAGTGAGAGCAGAACTTGCAAGCATTAAAATGAGTTGAATGTGAGGTCAGGGATCATAAGTATTCAGATTTGTTTCTCTCCTGGTATTTTTTTATAGCAGGTATGTTTCAGAACCCCTATTGTCCATTGTATGTACAGTAGTACATTTTGGGTGCATCCTGCACATATGTACAGACAAAATACTCTACACAGATTTATGTACAAATGTACAAAGTGTGGATTTTTAATAGTGTGTACCTATTTTTGTTAATGCTTAATTACTTGAAACACAGTGAAATAGATAGCTATGATGCTTCTGCTGCAAATGGTAAAAATAAGAGCCAGCTTCTCAATTCTGATGAACCTCTTGTTCCTAATTAATAGTTAACAAATCCCCTTTAATAGCCAGTCTTTTTTTCCTTATTGAATGTGTCAGTGGTGTGCACCAAATGAGGAAAGAGACTTTTCTGGTCAGTCTACTCATATCCTCTATTTGAATGCACAAACCCCCAGGAATTAAAGGTTATTTTGTCTTCTTGCAAGTTAGGAGTCAAATATAGGCTGTAATAAGCTTATGCCATCCCAACTTAGGGACATGAAAGCTCCGTCAGCTTCCTTAAAAGTAGTCCAAGCTTCAGAGGCCTTAGTGCTAAGTCTATTTTTTTCCCAGTCTTGGAAAGCACTTTCTCTAAAACATCAAAGCTCTTATTAAAAATACTGATAAGAGAGGGAGTTCTCACCCCAGCACAAGGAACCTCAGGTGTCCTCCTGGCAGCAGTATCCAACTTAGTGTCTGTAACAGGAAGAGAGGGGTGAACAGCTCCATCTCCCTCTGTCAATCTCCTCATCCCAGCTCTTAGTCTGACCTACAGCATCTGAGTTCTGGGAACAAGCTCAGCCAATATCAGCGCCTTAGGATAGGTAGCAAGGGAAGCAAAAATATTTCCAAGGCAAGAAAATATTCCTGGCACCTTATTCTTGCTTAGAGTCTCCTTCAAAGCTCTTTGGGGTACCTGTGGAGCACAGCAGAACCCACACAGAGCAGAGCAGAACGTGATCGGGGGAGGCCAAAAGGGAAGCAGTGGGAAAGGAGAGTGGGATGTGGAGCTGCAGGGAGAGTCAGTCCCTGATTGACTAAAAAGCAGCTGCGCAAGACTTCAGCCATGCAGCACTGCTCTGCAGCTGAGGTATTTATAAGATGGTGTTTATTGCTTGTGATAACTCTCACAGTTGTAAATTTCTGTGCAGAGTATGCACAGGCCCTTATCCCAGGATACACCCATTGGTTGTGATTAATACTAAGGTAGGATTAAATGTAATGATCAAATTTACACCCTGTCTGAAGCTGAGTTTATACTAACATAGCTGAAAAGTCAAATATTCCTGCAAGGAGGAATATGGTCCTTCAAGGATTCTGTTTAATTTATAGCAATGATGTAACTGGACATACCTGTCTGCAGGGCAGAAGTTCCCAAACCTAAGTTATTCCATGCTCATAAAAACACCATCTTTAATTCAATCAAAGACCCATTTTAACTTCTTTTTAGATACTGTTACAGATTCTGCCTCTACAAATGTGGAATTGAAGTTTCAACTCAGTTAAATCAAAGGTTGGTCCAGAGAACAAGCTTCAGGCCACCTCCCAGTGTTGAACAAACAGTGGGGTGTGTAGCTTTGATGGTGTCTGATCTGCTGGAGTAATGACAGAAATTAATGCTGCAGAGTGCAATCAAGATTTTTGTTAAGCTGCTTTTTCCACTGTCCTCAAAAAGGCCCAAGTGGAACCACCTCCTGGAACTCATCAGGACCCAAATGATCTCCTCTTGCTGCCAGGTTCTGAAAAAATACACAATGAGTCAGATCATTTTAACTGCCTATTGACATTTCATTTCTGCTTTTTTTTTGTTGTCTGTAGGTAGGTTAAGCAGGTGGCACTGTCATAAAGAAAGTTTCCTTTTATTTTAATTTGCCCTGATTTGAGGTCCTAACACTGTCCCCTAATGTTAAGAAAGAAGCTACATGCCAAAATGTTTTTATAAAAGAATATTTCAAAGGACCAAGATGCAAAGCAGAGAGTAAACACTGTGAAAGGTTAAAAATTAAAATCTGAGATCTGAACAGTTCAGATTCCTCATTTATTCTACAGGCCTTGGAATGTGGTCTTTCCACAACACACCACTTGGCTACCTGAACTGGGTTTTCAGCAGCAATGTCAATCAGCCAATTGCCTGAAGGTATTGCAGAGTCGAGTGGTTAAATTACCAGCGACCATGTCCTGCTCTGAGTGCAGTTGCAATCATTCTTTGGTGTCAAGTGAATGCATTTGGCTTGGAAAAGGAGGTACAGATCAGCAGTAGAGAAACATAGTTTTGAGAAAGAGAACAATAAAGTACAAAATTAACACTTGCTTCAGTGTTATTAATTACCTAAATAATAGAATGCCCTTAAGGAATGTTGTGGTAGCCATGCCTGGCAAAGGAGAAATTATAAAGATAGAGCTTTTCAGAAATGCTGAGTACCTGACTTCTGACCTCAGCTTCTCTGAAATTCAGGCTCAGAATGTCTCCACGTAGCCCTGGGTCATGTGACAAACACTGTGTTCCTTGGGTTTTCTCTTCCGGGAATGTATTTCTCCCTTACCTAGATAACACAGTAAACAATGTTACATCGTCCCAGGAGGGGAGCACATTCTGGTCTGAGGGCAGGAGCAGCCTGCTTCATGTGACACAAGGCCTTACACACTTACTGGGTAGTGCCATGGGTACTGGCTTAATCAACCTTCTTCCAAAATCAGCAGTTCGAAGTTCTGCTGCTTTTAGTGCCGATTCTGGATCTCTTCTTATCATCAATGTACCCAAAACCATAGCAGCTGGATCATCCAAGCCATTCACTGCTCATGCTGGCAGAGGAAGTTGCTTTCATTGCCAAGGAGGATTATTGCACTCGATTGAAAATTTCTCCTATCTTAAATGAGTAAGGCAGGAAAATATTTAGGATTTTTGAAAGTGCAGATCAGACAAATATTTGGGGAAAAAGTTACATGGTAATCAGACACTTAGTTCAGGAAGAGAATGTGGAACAATTCTGAGGGGGAAAGGAAGATGGAGAAATGTGTTCAGGGGAGTGGGAAACAGCCTGAAGAAGAAAGCAAAATGAGGAAAAAGGAGAAGTAGGAAAACTCAGTATTACTTTAAAAAACAAGCAAAACTTCCAGAGAAAAAGTTCAGAACTTCCAAATATTTCCCATATTGTAAGGACTCCCTGCAACCTTCAGATAAATTGCATGAATGGCACCTGAGACTAGAAAGGAAAAAGTTTTTTCCTGTTACAAGGTGTTTCACAATTCACAATTTAAGAATGCACGGTCTAATCAGAATATGTGCAAATGTCATGCTGTATTTTCTCTTAGAGTGCTTTTTCTGTGAGACACAAAATGTCTGCAGTGAGAGTGCTCAGTGTTTGTCCTGATCTGGCCTCTAAGGTCTAAGTTCTTGCACAAAACAACCATAAAGAGTGGGCCAATAACAAGTTCACAAGGAACAAACCTTTCACCCTTGCTGTATACAACCACACCCCTAGTTAGTTTTCAAGAAACATATTTAGGTCACCGTTAAAGTAGTAGTCTGCAATCAAAAATAATTAAAATTTATAGCAAAATGAGAAGGGTCAAAATGTGATTTAACTGAATCATTTTAGAAAAGCTGCCAACACTCTGAGAAATTATTTGCTGTATGTGTATTCCTATGGGAAATTATTAAATTAATTGAAAAGCTTTGATATGACTGATAGCACTTACTATCATAATAAATGAGCATCACAAAGTCAGTTGTTAACCAGGATTAGAGATTAAATGGGGATGGTCTGATAAGAATAGACTCTTTTCACCTAAGGCAGTTACATGAAGGAAAACTCTTCATTTCAATTTTGAACATTATGCATCCAGTCCTAGACAACTTTCCAGCCAGATACCTTGGCAGAATGCAGAAATCCAGATCTACAAATATCTATAAGGAAATTTGCATGTTTTCTACTGCATGCAATACTAGTTCCCTTTTGCCTATGGATAGACCACAGGATCAGCTTTTTGGCCTGTTCCCTGCAACAAAATTGCCTAAAACCAGTGACTGCAGAAAAGAAGTGTCAGGTGCTCATGTAAGACATTATTAATTAATATGATGTAATAGTTTCTGAATGAGCAAGACTAACACAAGAGAAGATAAAAGGAATCTAGAGGAAGACTGATAAGTGATTTTATAAAAACACAAGAAGCTGGTGTGCCATTAATCTGTAGAAATCCTGATTGTAGCTGAACTAGCATGTTTGCTTTTGGAGTTACTTGCTGTACTGGCAATACAATATCATCCAAATGCTTTAATAAACTTTAACCTTGATTTAGCTGTAGCAATTAATTATTTTATCTTGTCAACCTGGCAGAAACATGAATGAAAATTCATTTCACATTCTGAAGTGAGGAATCCTTTCTGCTCAGGAAAGGCCTGGAGTGGAACAGCAGGATGCTGGCAAGCAGGAGCCAAGGATTACAAGGAGCGCCCAGAGGAAGCTGACACAGCTCCTTGCTATCCTGAGAACATGATGTTGTCCTGCATGCATCATTCGTGTGCCTTCCAAAGGTGAAATGAGGGGCAAGTATTTTCCACCTTGTTACTTCACAAAACATGAGGAAAAGACATGGAGTCTTGTTCAGACAAAGACATGGGCACTGGCGATATGTTTCTCATGTTTCCTGCCTTGCCTTGCTGTTGCAGGTACTGGAATTTTAATCCAGCTGTTGGCTACCAAGAGCCTGGAAGCCATAGAGTGTGAATTTATGAGCAGCTACTCCTGCTGTTCCTCCTATTGCTCTCCATAAACAATTAGTGGTGCACCCACAGTCACCAGGAAACACAGACATGTGTGCACACCTAGAGGCAAGTAATATAAATTTCATCTCTTGTTTTCATATGTGTACCTCTTTAGCAATTTACACACAGGTCAGAGTAAGTCCTAAGTTTACACTTCCCAGCATTATGACTGCTTTTGTTAAATTGGAAAATACCAGTATTTAAAACAATATAGCCAAATAGAAAACATATTAATGACATTTGTACAGCAATACAAAATTGTAAAGACTTGCAAGGAATAAAAACTATGAGTCTCCCAATAAAAATGCTAATCAGATAACCTCTAAAATACAAGTAAAAGAAGAAAATTAAGGTAATTTAGTATTATAAAAATGTATTTTTAATACACTCAAATTCTGTTATTTATCTTTGCTTTATCTAGGAAATCTCTGTCTTTTCCAACTCTAATTTTGGGGGTTTTGACTCTTTTAACATAAGCAGCTATCTAAGATTTAAGATCTATCAAATCATTTCTAATAGCTAAGTAATTTCATGAAGAAGTAAGGTCGTTTTATGAAATGTTATTTATTTTTAAAACACATATTAAAAGTTGTGATTCACTTAGTGAATCAGGGGTCAAACTGAAAAGCATGTTTCTTTTAGTACTTGTAAGTAAACTTTCCAGTCTATTTGCTGCTCACAAACTCTGTATCTCATCTCAGTTTTTCTTCCAGTCATCTGTGAGCACTTCCTTGTGTGCCCCTGGGTCTTTCTTTGATGCCTGCCTTTATTAAGCTTCCTCTTGAGCAGACAGAGAATTCACCCAGCAACAGGAGGTCTCCTCTCTTTGCAGCCAGACCCAAGAAACACACTGGGCTTTGTAGCTCCAATTCTTCACCTGCCCTCTTCTGCTAACACAGTTGTGATTACCTCAGCTGTATATTCTGTAAAGCAACCAAAGTGGTTTCACTTTTTTCCTGCATGAAAGACTCATTTTCTATCTACCTGCTCCCCCTGCATTATGCAGAAATCCAGTAACTTTACTCTGTGAGAACTTTGCAATGCCTTCTCAAGTTTAGGAAGGACAGAGGGAAAGATAGATGAGAAAAGATGGAAAACTAAGAAAAAGGAAAAATGCACCATGCCAGCAAAACCAAAATGTGTTTTCTTTTTCATAATAAATCTATAATAAATCCCAAATGTACAATTAACACTGTGGTCATCACTAGAAGTCAATCATATTTACTGATCTGAAATGCTTCGCAGGCTTCTGAGGAGCCGTGGTGGCATACATCCCAAACACAGGTGTGTCCTGGAGGGAACTGCCTGGAGTTGTGTGGACTGGAATGAGCTGACAGATTGAATGCTGTGTTACTAGATTACTGAAATTCTTAATGTGTGTATGGAGTTCCTTGCAAATGAAAAGCTCTCCCTAAGTGCTGAGAATTTATTCTGAGTGAATTTTTAATATAATAAAATCCTAATCCCGTTCTACTCTACTCATTGTTATTTAATCAATTTAAATGGAAACAGGATAGGATTATAAAGACTAAAATTATTCTAAACAGGACTAACTTGAACTCTCTATCTTATTAAATAGAATGAAATATTACAGTTTGATAAATGTACATATAGATTGCATAAGCCTCACCTGCATACATATTTAGTTATACCACTAAAGTTATAGCTTAAATACACTTTTTTACTCTCTTGAAATGTTATAAATTTTTGCCTGTTCCCCAGCTTGAGTATTTCCACAATTCTTTCTGAACAATTTCAGTTTATTGTTGCATCTTGACTGTAAAAACTGCATTAGGAACCTTGTGTTTTAAAAATTAGCATCTGCTTGAACATTACTAAATCACAGATACACACCCCTTATACTTAAATTTTCTTTAAATTTGCCTCCTCAAAAATGTAAAGTCAGCATTACGTTTGATTCACAGCTGTCCATTTGAGAAACAATCATAAAAAATAAATCAGCTTGGGGTCCTATTTAAGGAACTGTAAGGAAAGGACATACTTGTTTCCTTGCAAAAATGAAATAAACCAACTCCCATAATGCATATAAAGAGATATTCTTAGAGAACTCCGTGATCACGGGCATTATTCTGAGGTCACACTGTAATTCTGTGATCCTCAGCACGAGTTTTCATTTCACAATAGTATAACCCATTCCACTGATGCCTTTGTAACTTCTGTGCTTGTGCAACTGAATCAAAAATGTGAAAAGAACATGAACTCTGAGTGTCATCTTAGTGCCACAAATACCAGCTACTGTCTCCTGCTTATCGCTCCAGGGTGTCACCAATCCACCATTCTGCAGCTTTGTAAGTGGCATTTTCCCTTAGGGCCATGAAATATAAATATACAGGGTGGAAAAGAGAGCAAGAGGGAGGAGGAGGAGGTGAAACTGCCGTAGGTTACAGACACTCGCTCCACTGTCTGTTGCACAGGGCCTGAAGCATGCTGTGGGCTGCGCTAGCTGGACTTCTACATAGTGCAAACTGAGCCTTCAGGAGCAGACAGATCTAACCTGAAAGCAAACAGCAAAACCCAAAACACTGTGCAGTTCATCATCTCATTATCTAGCCCAACATCCTGTATAAACCGGCAGTTCAAGTTTTATGCACATGAGTTTTATTAAAACCCTAATCTTGTTGGTTTGACTGAAGCACAGCTTGTGTTGTCACTAAAACATATCTTCCACAATTGTATACAGTACCACTCGGAAAAAAGAAAATACCAATTAGTGCCACTGGGAATTTTCTTCAGTGACTCTCTGCTTTCACCTGTTAGACATTTGTTCCTCTTACAATTCTCTTCACTGGAGAGCTATTCAGTACCCACTATTGTCTTCTTGATCCTTCTCTTTTTCCTCACCTAGCTGACCAGAGTTAACTGATAAAAGTAAGAACTGATGAAGGAGTCCTGCATCTTTGAAGATATGTTTATTAAGATATCCAGTTTTTCTGATCTCGGAAGAATCATACATCGGAGATTTTTGTATTTCCTGGTTTTGTTTGCTTGCCTATTTGCTTATTTTTAATTTTTTAATTAAACCATGGGTGTAAAAGCCCTGTAAAAGCTCTAAGAAAGCTCTGTCTCCTTGGCATTTACTCAGGACCTTAATATCCTTGGCTCTATTACAGCGACTGTTTCTTTGCTGCTTCATCTCAGCGTTGCTACTCCTGCTGTTCCACTTGCAGACACTTCCACCAGCTAATGGCAAAATCTTGTCTTCAGCATCTGTCCCCTGGGAAACCTGTTTGGATATGGGGTTTAGCATCTGCTCAAGCCTTGCCATCTGGCTGGAGGGGGTGGGGATGGCTCCTGCTTTTTTCGGTGGGGTGAAGCAACTATTGAGCTCATGGCTACAGAAAAGAGCATAGTGCTTTCCATGCTCAATGAAATTCTGAAGACATTTCAACGAAGTTCTTCTTAGGGATGAAGCCAACACCCAGCTCACTAAAGCGGATTAAAGGAAGCTGTGAAATCATGGGGTGGGCAGGCTATGGCATCCTGCACCCTTGTCTAGAGCCAGCCCAAAACCAGGGACTGCCTTTACACTGCCTGCTAAATCTCTGTTTCATCTCAGCATGACAGTAGTAACATACAGCAACCAAGACTCCTCACAACTTTTGTTTTAAACCTAACTGGACATTTCAAGTAGGTCTTACACAGATGAAGAGAATAAACTCTTCATCTCAAATAACTTTTTGGGGTATTTTATGCATTGCAATTTATAAATACTTAAAAACCATAAATGCTGGTGTTATTCTCTGGCAATGGAGCATCTGTCTCTCCCCATCAGAGGGAGGGACAAACCACTTCCCCACTCCTTCTCTTCTGACCTCTCTTTTCAATTCAAAGATTGTGATAAGTCTTTGCCACAATGTCCTGCTGGGAGCTCTCACCAACCTGCATGCCCATGGTATTCCTGATGATACTTCCAATCTTTTGCTTTCTGTTCCTAAATCTGTAACTTCACACTTGGCTGTGTTAAAGTGCATTTCTGTTTCTTTTTCATGTTACCTTCTTGTCCTGTCCACAGAGGATTGTTTTGCTAATCTTGTGTTATCCTCATAATGATTTGCAGTTATTTTTATATTTATTTCAAAACTGCCTAAAGTATCAAATAGAGAGTCTGATAGTGGTACCAGTAGAAATCTAAGAGAATTGGTCCCATAAATAATCACTCTTCACTTATCACCTTTTTACTGAGAATTGTAATTTAGCCAGTTCTCAATCCCTTCAGTGTGTGCTCAGGGTCATAGCCTAGTATGATATTTTAAAGCAAAAAAAGGTATTCTGCACCATTTCCCCAGACAAACTAGAGAACTCAAACAATCACCTTTGTTTGATGATTTTACACCAAAATATGTTGACTATCATGTTTCATTGTGTAGTTTCATATTTGAATCCCACTTCAGCATTAAGATTAATATAAATAGTTATTAGCAAACTTTGCACATCAGCACAATATTTCTGTGCATACCTTTCTCTTCCTGTTGCCACCTTTGATTTTGCAGAAGTAGCTCCAGGGTAACTTCGGGTGCTGGTGATTCATCCACTCCCATCCAAACTCCCTTTGGATCTGTAGGACTGGTTAAGTACCTTCATGTACAAGTATTTTTTTCCAAATACTGGTTGGTATTTGGAATGCTGTTGATGCAGGAATACACTCTGCATAGCTCGAGTCAGTTTGGCTGCTGTCAAATCTGTTCCAGCACAGAACAGCTGATAGCAGTATTTATCAGTTACAGTCTTTGGTTAGGGTTTTTTTTGTTTGTTTTTTGAATATGTAGATGGCATAAAAAATTGTGCACAATTCTTTAGCAACATCTGGTGAAAGAACCCAGACTTGGTGATCTTTGATAGCTGTGCTCCCTTTATATACGATTTCTGGCTTTTCACTGACAATGGAGAGAATGGTACCCCAGAAAGGCACACAGGCTAAGCAGTGCTCCACAGTCTGCTCCAAGGAGCATATTACTTTATTAAAGCTGAAAAGTACTGTCTTTGTTATTGTTCCAGCTTTCCAGGGAAAGTACATGGCTGCCAACCCCAAGACAGACAGTCTAATGTTTATCTTCAGGGGTAATTGAGACCGATTTGCATCCGATGTTTGAGGCCTGTGCAATACCACATCTGCCCTTTCTGAGATAATTTGAGAGGCTCTGTTCTCCCACAGCAGCCTGATGTTGTCTATAAGCATTCCTCCACAGCAGAGAACAGTACTGGGTAGCTAATCCCTGCAGCACGTACACTTTTTTTTTCCGTTCTGAGACCAGGAATTTGATGAGGCTTATCTGGCTAAAGAACATACCTCTCTCCAATGTTAACTCTTGTGATTTGAAACTTGACTTCAAAATTAAATTTTGCTATCAACTCATCTGTTATATCTTCCAAGATATTTATTCATGTCCCCTTTATTTGCTAAACAGGTTTGGCCAAAGTCCTCACTAATTGCTGTGCTGTGATGGGTAGGCTTAAAGTGTCCTTTGTCCTCCTAATACTGTTCAAAGAAAGTGTCCAATGGAAGTGGGTATATTTATTTAATCCTGATAAAATTTCAGCGTTAAAGATGCCACAGCTCACCAGTCACTTGTACTGTGAAGTCAGTTGCCATCTGTTAGGTTACTCCACCCAAACTGCTGCTGTGTCAGTTTTCTTCCATCTTTACTATTTCATCTCTCTCTAAAACTAAAGTACCCACAGCAAATGTAATCCACCAACAAATTGTTCAGATTTGTGATAAATTCTTTTTTAACCTCATGGATGCTTCTTCTTAAATTTGGCTTCTTGTCTATATGAAATGTCCATCTTGACTGAATCTTGCATTTATTGTTTTCTGTGAGTCATTTATGCAATTAATTCTGCTGTGAAGTTAGCTATTGCTACTACTTCTGGGCAAGCAAGGATGCGAATACAAATGTCCTTGGCAATGCAAATATTCCTGGACATGCAAGGTTTCCTTTTTCAGAGTACTCAGGCTGGACAATTGCTTACACATTCTTTTGCACAACTTTTTTTTTGTCCTCCTCACTTTTGTATCCAAACAGGAACAGCTCTGGCACAAACTTCTCTAGCCACAGCACCTTTGCTGACAACAGCTCACGTCCCATTGTGCTTTTCTTTGCAGCATTTCACATCTGTACATCTGACACAGAGCATTATGCACAAGCAGCACGTCACGAACCCTCTGTCCTTTGAAGCACTTATTTTTATTTTTAGAGAAGATATATTCTGTTTCATAAGTTGTTGGATCAGCCTAGCACCTAAGTTCTCCCTGGCTGGAGGCATAATTGCGTTGCTGCTTTGATACAAAGAGCATTGAGATCTGATCTTGTTATCTGTGCTGTGACACAAAAGCAGGGAAAAGACTTTATTGTAGCATTTTGTAATGGTATTGAATCTACAGTTTTTTGGGGTTTTTTTCTTTTTTGACATTTTGCGCAACATCTAGAATTGGAGTATGACTGCAGATCTGGGCAACTTATAAAAGAACAGCATATGACATCATGTCCCAAAATTATGCCACATTGCCACTTGGGTCATCTGGGCCCATATGTCTCCTGTGCTCACTTAGAAAGGCAGATACTCATTGCTGCTTCACAGTTTAGTTTCATAAATTAGTTGCTCATTTTCACACTTGTAATAAGAAAAGGCTACATAGTGTAAATCACAGTTTTTAGCATTATGCAAAAGAAAAAGAAAATACCAACAAATCAGTAGCATGAGAAACTGAGAAATCCAGGTTTTAGTCCAGTGACAATCATGGAAAAATTACTGATTTGGAAAAATTATGTACAAAAGCAAGTCTGTTAGGCTGTTCCTTATATACAAAGGCACTCTAGATAAGCCTAGATTTCCTGAAACTGTTTAACTATTAAGCGATAGTGCACTTTATCAACTTTCTAAATCATATAACTTTAAAATTTTGTTATTTTCTGTATTTGCATTTCTGCTTTTCTCTTTGATATGCGCCTTCATTTCAGAGTCATTCCAGGATGGGGTATTTGTGCACATTTCTTCCTGATGGTATTATCTGACTGTTCAATAAATTCCTCTCATGAAAATAACTCCTAAAATTTCAAGTACAGCACTGCATGCCATCCCCCAAATGAAGGCATGACAGTGAATGACTGTATACTGCCAATTAAATTTTACAACTCACTAGCTTATAAATAGCATTGCTCATTTTATCGTGACTACTCACGGACATGAAATTACTTCAGTGCTCAAATGCTCGTAGGAAGCATTTGAAGCGACTTAGAGAGGGCCAGGCTAAGCAGTTCAGTTCAGACTTTGTGACTGAGGCAAGGCCTCCAGAATCATTGAGTCATGCAATCGTCATGGCTGGCAGAGACCTTCAGGATCATCCTGTCCAGCTGCCAACCCAGCACTGCCCCTGTGACCCCTAAACCACGAACCCACATCACCCGGCAGCAGTTTCAGATGCTCCTCGGGTCTGGGCAACCTAGTCCATTGACAGAGCACCCTGACAGTGAAAAATGTTTTTCTAACATCTAAGCCGAATCTCTCCTGTCTCACTTTAAGGCCATTTCTTCGAATCCTCTGCAGGCACAGCAGGAGGGACCGGCGCTCACCCGGCTACACCCTTCTTTCAGGGAGTTGTTGAGAGCGATGAGATCCGTCCTGAGCCGCCTCTTCCCCAGGCTAAACACCCCCAACTCCCTCATAAGGTTTCCTAGACCTTTAATGAGCGATAGCTCTGTTTATATTGATTTTCTAATAAAACTTGGACACATCTTTGGGATTTTTGTTCTCTTTCCCCTTCACCCTAACCCCAGTACGGCTGGCACCCCGTGCCACGGTAAAGCAATCCCGTGCCTCCACGCACCCCTCCTTTCTCGCTGAGCCGCACAAGCCTTTCCGAAAACAAGGAGCGTACACGGAAGGGCCTTTCGCTACAACAACGTATCCCTCATAACGTTGGCGCGACCGAGGAGTTCGGTTCAGAGCGGAGCGGGAGGTGCGGGACCGCGGTGCCCGTGACGGGGCAGTTCGTGCGGGGCCGCAGCTCCCGAGGCGGCTTGTGCGGGCCGGGACCGCGGATTCAGGGTGCCCCGGGTGGCTGGTACAGCCGGCCCAGGCCAGAGCGCATCTCCCCGGGTCTCGGTGCCCGGCCGTGTCCCGATCAGGCCTCCCCGAGGGCGGGTGCCCGGCCGTGCCCGCAGCGCCTCTCCCCGGCGCGGCTGGACTGCATCTCCCGCAGCGCCCCGCGGCGGGGCGGGGCGGGCCGTGCGGCGGAAGGGGCGCCGCTCCCGTCGGCGGCGGG
>VZRL01007093.1:2827515-2863860 GCA_013397895.1 Origma solitaria
CGGGGCCGGGCCGGGCGGGGCTGCTCGGGCGGGGGGGCAGCGGCAGAAAGCGGCCGAGGCCCCCGTGCCTCTCCCGGCGGCAACAAATTGCCTGCATTGTCTCCGTGCCCAGCCGAGAAAATGGTGATCCGCTGAGGGGCATTTAAAGCCGCCCTTGTGCAGGCCCTTGGTGGCTCAGGCTGGACACAGCCCTGCCTGGGACCATCTAAGGGCCATCAGACGCTGGGTGTTGAAAGCGCCAATTTGTCAGCGGGGTAGGAGGTAGCAAGAGCCCCATCACTTCGCAAGCAGTGCAGCCTGTAAGAGTGGCCTGGGCTGAGTTCAGAATCAGATCTGGCAGCCTGGCGGTGTTTGGTGTTCCAGATCCTGTGGGCTCCGGGTTCAGCAGGGCTGCCGAGGTAGGTGTGCTCCTTGGGTGTATACGGACACGTGTCCAAGGGACGGGGGCAGACAGGGTTCCCAGCCCAGGTGTGTCATCCGCTTAGATTGCATTCACCTGCCAGACTGGGGTGTAAAAACCAGCAGGTCCTAGTTCCACCGACTGCAATTCTGGAAGCAGATTATATTTTTGTTCCACTTAACCTCACCTGGTAGGTGAGAACTTTGTTGATGAGACGTAGCAACAGGAGTTGTAGACATTTGGAGAATAAAAATGTTTTTGTGTTTGATCCAGAGAAAAGGTGATGACTTGATGGAGGAGGTGAAGCATAAGCCTCTGTGGCATCTCTTGTGGTGCCTTTAGTTGGCTTTTTCCGCAAACATTTTTCCTTGTTGCTCTTAAGCAGACTTTGGGCCTGACAATATTCATTTAATACAACAGATGTTCAGCAGAGCTTAGATAAAGGTGAACCAAATACTCTGTTGGTAGGGGAGAAACTTTCAAAAACTAAAGGTATAGCTTCTGAGAAAATAAAGTATAATTAAGACAAATTCCTGGATGTTATTTAATAAGTGAATGACAAGTAAATATTAGGTACATTTGAAATAGATAGCTGTGAAACTACTCAATGATTAATTGAGGTTTGTTTAAAGTAATTGCTTGTCTTTTCCATGTAGTCTTTGAAAAAGTATGTTTGTGTTTGTTATTTAAATCAAAAGTGCAAAAAATGTGATGGCCTATAAGGACGGTAATACCAATGAAATCTTAAGCTGGCCCCAAAATGCATTTTCTTTCCTGTTCAATGGATGTCAATATTTATATATAGTAACTTGCTTGAAATCTGTTTTAGTTGTTTTCTACAGGTATTGAACTGCTGAAGGTGCAGGAATTTACATTCAGTGCCAGTTGGGGTCTTCAGCAAGTAGCAAACTCTAAAGGATTGTGCTCGCTGGCCTCTGTCTTTTGTTCTCATTTTGGAATCAAAACCCCATTGTCTGTCGTGTACTACACAAGTGCAAAATTGGCATAAAATCTGAATATTTGTGCCCCTTTAAAAACACCATATATTATTGAACCAGTGTGCAATAATTCTTTGTTGTGGGAAATGGAGCATCACTAATCTTTCACAGATATTTTGTGATAAAAATATGTGCTAAACCAGAAGTCTGCAAGCACTTACACATGCATGCAGCTTTAGCCACATGTATGGTCTTGGTTTTGCTTAGGTTTATTGAAGTCAGTTATGCATTTGGTTGCAGGATGCTGGTTTAAATTTGTTGAATGTTAAAGCAGTTCTGTTACCAGTTAGTACTTAATTACAGGTGTGGTGGTCTCTTTCTCTGTAAAGATGAGATCACAGCAGCAGTGAACACTGTTCTTGCACATGGCCAGGCTGCACAGGTGTTTTTTTAGTTTAAATGTTGTCCTTGGTTGACCTTTTAGTTTACCTTTAATTTGTCAGAAGTGTGTCTGTTGAGCTGATGAGACTGGCTTTCAGCAGAATGGGCATTTTACCTTACCGGAAAAGACCGTACATCAGTCAGTAATTGCTATTCCTAATTAATGGAAGAGTTACCTTAGTAACTAAGAGTTAACCAAGTATTTAGATCTGTCTTCACCATATCCTATCAATCAACTAAGTTTAAACTGACTGGAGAAGGGAAGTGTATGGGGTGTCTGATTCCTGATTTGTCCAGGCTCTATTATTTTTCCTTTGACCTTGGCTAAGTCATGAATTGCTCTATGCTTTATTTCTGCTTTCACTAAGTTTTATCAGGTTATGCTGCCTGCACATAAAATGCTGTGAGAGTTTTCAGAGTTAAGATAATGTTAAAAAGCAGGTATTTCAGTCTCTTTGGCCTTACTTTTCTCACTGAAAAGAAGTTGTAGGGGATGAGATCACTGGCTCTTGTGTCTGAGAATTTTCAGCTGATGAGGTACCCTGAGGTGTTCACCCATCTCTGTTCCTGTCTCACGGGGGGGAAAGCTGTGTTTTACCAGGACTTAGAACCAGGCTCTTCAAGTAAGCTACTGGAGAGCAGCAGGAAGACATTGCTGCCTTTTGAAATAATCTTTGCACTGTATATATAAAATGTTTCTCAGAAATTGTGATGAAAATAGATTTTTTAACTATGCAGCAATGGAATGACACTCTGAAAATAATACACAGTGTTGTTTCATCTTTTAATATCAACGTATTTATAAAGGTGCGGGTGCTAGATAATACTTTCCTTGCAGGTTTCTTCTTTGTAATTCCATGGAATTTATAACTTCACTGTGATGTATGTGTTGTAAGTCTCTGAGATTAACCTCGGGGTGTGAGCTATTAAGACATCTTTTTAGACTAAAAGCCCAATTTTTGTGTCTGACAACACTGAGGGGGAAAACATGCAATCCCCTATAACTCACCATTTTTTGTAAGTCAGTGCTCAACAGAGTTTGTTTAGGAAAACATCCTGATTCTCTTCTGAAAAGCAACTTTCAGAAGTTACATTTAAGCTTTTTCATGTTGTAATGTGACAAGATAAAAAGGAAATCTTATTGGCTGACCACCATCGCCATTGGTTTAATAGTGCAGTAGGCCTAGTTCACTGGCCTTTTACTGCTTGCTTAATAGCTATAAATGTCAGAATGATGGAATGATTAAATTAAATTATTGGGCTCTTAGCTGCTGAGAGTTTAGGAGTGAAAAGTTGTCAAAGGGGAAGAAGCAAGCGGCTCCTTAGAGGGTGTCTTTTAGACAGGATTTCCAAATGCTGAAGCGCTATGGATACTTTGGGCTAGGTGTTTATAGTGTTACCTCCAGCTTGAATTTTTTTTTAACCTTTACTAACATGGTCTGCATATATTACATCTACAGCTCTATATTGTAGTGTAAGAAAAAAAACCAGAGCATGAGTTTCTTGGCTTTGATTATCAGATCACGGGGTCTCTTTTGAAGCTGTTAGCGTGACATTTTACCCAAAGTACTTCATAACTTTCACTTCCCTCATCTTCTATCTGTATATTCTGGTGTGTGCTGGATGAGGGATGCTTTGGGAAAGGGCATTATAAGCTGCATGTGCCAAGGCTGGTCCAACACCAGGAGTCCCCTTGGGGGCAGTAAGGAACCGAGGGAGCCTTGGCTTCACTAGGGAGAAATTTCCTTCTTGGTGCAAGTTGCCCAGCACAAGGTAAAATCTGAGCAGAAAGGGCCACTTGCCACTTTCTCATGACTTAGCAAATAGTTCCTGTGTGTGCTTAGCAAGCCTCTACTAGGAGCACGTTGCTTTTTCCTCAGCCAACAGTAGAGAAAATAGTCCTCCGAACTTGCGGACCGTATTGTGGTGAAAGGAGCATCAGGCAGTTTGCAGGAACTGAGAAGTGTGTGTGCATCTTTTGTGGACATTGAACTAGGTTTGCATATACATTGTAGCTGCATAAGAGGTGGCAGAACTGGCTTGCAAAAACCTGAGGTCAGAATGACTTCTACACCTGCTGAGCTCTTAAAAAATAATTAAAAGGGTGCTACAGGGCAGTTTGCTGATTCAGCATGGCCTTACAGCTCCTGACCTTACCTTTCTATAAGAAAACCGTTTCCTCTCAGTGTAACAGTTAATGCGCACCCAGTCCTGCTATGGCTAGGATAGAAAATGGCATGTAGATTTTTTCCCCCCCAAAACTGGAATGGAGAAGGAACATTGAATTCGTATTTTTTCATCTACTTTATTTTTTAAATGTTAGCCTTTATTCACGTGTGGGCTACTTTGAATAGCTGTATAAATAACCTAGGGTTCTAGTTCAGCAGCATGTAGTAAGTGTTGCTCATCTGTTCTGCTTTTTTGGGCAACAGTAAAGGAGGTGCCTGTTGTAGTGTCTCTGTTATGGTCAGTCAAGTTCCTGATGTCTGAAAAGAATGCATGGGGGTCTTTTTACCCAAGATAAAACTTGTTGTTTCATTTAGTGGCATGCAGGCTTTGTGAGATATGAACATTCCAGCATTAAAAATGAATGTATCTGCAGTGAGTATCATTACTGGAGGAAAAGTGCTTTTCCACGTTGTAATTAACTATTCATAGTGCACATGCCATGAACCAGTCTCTTCAATGTTAACTTTGAACTTCATTTCTCTTTTGGATTATGTAGCTGGCATGACACTTTGCTCAAAAGTCTCTTTTAGCACATGTCTAACAAAACAACGCTGCTAGGAAAAACTGCAGTGAACAGTGCAAAAAGATTGTATGTTCTGGAGCAGTGATTGATATTAACAGACAGTGGTGCAAGGTTTGTGGTCTGATAGAACACATTCCTCAGCTAGCCAGGCTGCATAGCAAAGATTGCTCTTGGGAAAAGTCCCTGAATTCTTTGGCTCTTAGACAGCGAAGTCATACCAGTGACATGGCATGTTGGACCTTTTCTAAGGGGGACAGACTTGAGATGAGTTTTGGTTTTGTTTTTCTTTAAATGCTGAGTTATGTGTTGGAAAACTGACTTCTGTGACAGAACCATTTTTTAAGAAATACTGTAGTTCTCTAAATTGAATGTTTATTTTGAAATGGTGTTTGTAAACAAGGAGCAATAGAATAAAAGTCAAAATTTTACCAATGTCAAAACTTTAAAGTCTTAGAAATTTTCAGTTTGTCATGCAGTTTAGAGTACATGATAGCAACCATTGTGAAATCCTGATTTTAGTTCCAAAGTGTGCCTAAAATAGGTGTGTTTTTTAGTATGGTTGTTTTTTTTAGCAATGCTGTCAGTGAAGAGGAGCATGCTGTCCTGAGAGGCAGCCCTCTTGGGGGAGTAAAATTATTAAGGATGAAAATAGCTGGAATTAGATGTGTGTTCTGTATTTTTTAATGATGTAGATACAAAAAGGTTCCTATGCATGTCTTTTATTTTGGGTTCAGTTGTTTTTTTCCAAGTGCCAGTAAAACACTGGATGCTCTTTTGAAGAGTTAAGCAGAGCAAGGGAGCACGTGAGAGGTGATTGTAGTACCTGGAGTTTTATTTGAGCACTCTGTATACTCTTGTCTTCATGGAACTGTTCTTACTCATCCCAACATTTTAGTTTCTCTGGAATCACCTTCCTTTCAGTGGCTTGGGAAGGAGGTCATTGTGAAGAGTTTGGAAGTCCTTTATATTCCATACAGAATGCATAGAAGTGTTAATGTAGCTCTGTGTGAATGTAGGTATTAACTGAGAGGATTAAGCACAGGCTTTGGCAAGTACAAGGTATTTTACTTGTATTAAAAGCACAGATTATATCTTGGCTGAATCTGCTTTGAACCACTAAAGGTGATAAAGTAGCTCATCCTCATGGTTGGTTGGAGTCTGATGCTTCAGATGCTAATAAGGATCATACTTGTAAGATTTAAAAACACCCCAAACAGATAACGGTAGACATGTTTTGGTTCTGTCCCTTAGAGCTTGCTGTAGTTCAAAGAATCCAGTGAAAATATATTAATCCCACATAGTAACAGAGCTGATATTTCTAGGGAGCTTCTGTAGCCTGCTATAGGCACAGGCTCAGTCCTGTCTTTGTAAATGAAGAAAACATTCTTTGGTGTTTTATTAAATTTCAGTGTATGGCCATTTTATACACTGCTGTCAATTTTTTGTTTCTTTTAAGACACAAGATTTTTAAATTTAATTTCTTTTGGTTTTCCCATTAGTTCCTTAGTACCTCTTAAGGAATTTCCATATTTGTTGCTGAAATTGATGGTTTTTATTAAAAGAATAGTGGTCATTTATCATGGGAAAGGGAAAGTAATCATTTATAAAATGATAGGATTAAATGCTTTTGACTTTGCAAACATTGCAAATTTTCACTGTAGAAAAGGTATCTGTTAAGCTTATAGCCCTTGTGGAAAGACATCAGTTTGCACTTTTAAGTCCATTTTATGCAGACTAATATGACCTTATTTGGAGGTGAGTTAAAGGTTATTGAAACTGAAAGCTTTCTTCAGGTTCATAACACGTTAAATACAGGAGCACTTCCGCTGATATTAATGTTAAGCATATAATTGAGAGCTGTGCTGAATTAGGGTCTGATGTCATTCAGAATGTGCTGCAGGACTCTGTGTGTCTATTAATGTTCCTTAAGGAAAGGAGGAACTTAACGGACCTGGAGCTGTAGGAGAAATCAAGCCCAACTAGTAAATTTTATTTTAAATTTAGGATTTCAGCCATTACTTGGCAGTTGAAGACCATTGCTCTTTTTTTTTTTTTCATTTTAAAACGTGTTTGCTTTTTCAGGACTTGGGGGGATATCAGAGGGACGTGGGTCAGCAGGACGTGTGCTCATATTGCAGTGTCAGTTACTCCCTATTCATCAAATCGCACTCTGCAAATAAACATTTCAGCGAGACCAGATGCTTTTGGGTGCTCTGGAGCCTGTAGAGTTTTAGTGCATAGGGTGAATGTGTTTTAAGTTTTTGGGCTGATTCATTAGTCAAGTTTTTTCTTCATTTGAAATCTGTTTTAAATAACAGGAGATAAAAAAGCTGCATTAATCAAATCTGAGTACCAATGTCATGTCCCAAGCTGTCCCTTTTACACTTATTTATTCTGGAATCTGTTGAAGATCCTTGGTGAGGAAAATTCAAGTTGGAGAGAAGATTCTGGTACTGTAGGAGTGAGCTGACCGGTGTTACACTCTTAAGAGGAATGTTGACATAATTTCATACTGTCATGTCAGAAGAGATTTTGGTCCTACTAAAAGAATGGAAGGATAATTTCTGATTATTTCTCTTTATGGTATGATGTTACTGCAGTATCTGAGACAGCCATTTGCTTTTCATAAATAGTATAATTTCAATGGTTTTTGAAGTAATGAGTAAGAGGTGTTTTGCTAAGAGTTTAATGGTATATTATGTGGATCTATGTGGTTGTCTTTGATAGGAGAGCTGCAAAGAGCATAGGAAACAGTATTGACATGTAAGAGAAGATAAAGCAGAAAAGCAAAGCTGTTTGGATGTTGGATGAGGTAGATCAGGGCTTGTCCAACAGAATATCTCAGAGCATGAGGTCCTACAGCCTTTGTGGATAAGCGTTCCAGGCCTTGGTCTCCTCTGTGAATTTTTTTCTATGCATAAAATAGGGATTCCCCACTGCAACACATGTCCATGGACTCTTCACCTTGAGGAAAATTGTGTTGGGTTTCAGTTAAGAAAAGCAGGGTTTGGAATTCACTTTTCCCAGAAAAATTAGTTTATTGTCTCGAGTTTTGATGCTTGGGAAAGGTGGGTAAAGGGTGCTGTAATAACACAAGAAAAAACATGTTTTGTTTTCTTTACAAGTGAACTCCTGCAAATCCTTGGGAAGTTGTTACTCTGCAGATGTGTCTCCATTTGGGTCTCCCTGCTGTTGCTTTGCTGTTGTGTAGTTCTGTGCACAGCTGCTGCGGTAGTGCAGTGGTCCCTTGAAACTGGTTTTTCAGAAAGATGAAGTAGGAGTTGGACTTAGTTTTAAAATATAGTTCCCATCTGTTTCTTCGCTTAATATATAATGGATTCATACCTTGCTAAAGGTCACTGTAAACTTGCTGTGCTTGGGTTTTTCAGGCTGTTTAGGTGCTCGTTTCAAGTGTTTGTTCTGAATGGGGAACATGTTTGATCACTGGAAGGCTGATTCTTGCAGCCTGGTCAGTGATTTCTTCAACTCTGTTACCTCAAACAGTATGGTTTTTCCTCTCCCATGTTCAAAATACAGTGAGCACGAAACTTTGGAAAGCTTTGGCTGATTAGCTGACTCCTGTGAAACTGGCTGAATTGCTGGTATTCTATTGATTGCATTACATCATTATAAAGATATTGTTAAACTTAATGGGAGTATTCTAAAACTTAACTCTTTTTTTTTTTCCTCTCTGTAGGCCCATAAGTCAGTGAACTTTGTTTCAACTCTGCTTCAGATCACTATGTCGGAGCAACTGGATTTACCAGTGAGACAGGCAGGCAAGTTTTCAAATATTTTCTTCTTTGTATCTACTCTAATGGTGCATGCACGCAAGTACACATGCAGATACTGTTAAAGAGTTCTAATGGTTTTAATCTCTAGCACTCAAAAGTTTGGAGTTCTCAAATTACAGTCATCATGAACTATCATCTGGCACCATACACTGAGTAAGGGAGATGGAAAGAAAAGGTGTGTCTGGCTCTTGAATGATTCTTTCCCTTTATCTCTAGTGAACATTCTTTGGGGAAGCAGAATGGTTTGATGCTGGTACACTTGGTCCAAGGAGGTCTTTTAAACTTGTACTGAATGCACTAATGTTTCTAAACGTACTAAGTGGAAGAAAACAAATTATGTCTTTTGGAACACTGCTCATTTGCACGTGAGCCATCAGTAAAATTGCATGTTGACTATTGAGGACTCCAAACATCACCTTAAAGCTTCTCTAATTACTTGGTAGAGGTTTTTAGTACAATACTGCAGTGGGTTTTCTGACTGGTCAGGAGGGTGTGATCTGGATTGCTTATTTGGATCTTCCGTGTGGTAGACTAAGTTGTAGCCTAAATTTAACTTGCATTTTTGTCTTACTGCTTGGGAGTACCGTTCAAATGATGACTCAAAAAGGTTGCTGCTTTACAAGTATCACTTGCAAAAAGAAGTTTGAAACAGCCTCTGAAATGTCACTCTGCTCCATGTAAGCCAATTAAACCCCAGAGCATCCTGTGGAGAGTGGGGATGGCTCATTCAAGGCACAGCTTACAAACAGTGTGTGTTTGCAAAGCAATTAATGATAAATCCCACTGAGGGCTGGCTGAAGTCTGTCATTTCTGTCTTATAGTAATCTGCTGAGTATTTCTTGACCTCTGCACACACTTTCAGAAACCCTCTGGTTTCTGAATCTTCAAAAGATGCACATGAAATCTTTTATGGACTTGTATGTAGAATTAGATTAACAGTAACTTTGTTACCAGTTTGCCATTTGAGATTTCCGGTTGCATTTTGTAAGTACTTTTCTAAGTGCTGTAATTTATATTCTGCCACACAAGCAGTTTAGCTTTGGTTGTCAAATGGTAAATGCAGAGTTTGTTCCAGCAGCCTGATTGCTACAGATTGCTGTGGCTCATAACCTTGGTATAAAGGAGCTCTGTTTCTTGAGCATTCATTCCTGTATCACAAATTTAATTAGTTTTTTGCTTGCAAGTGATGTTTTAGGTAATCATTAGTATTGATCAGCTTTTCTTTTTCAGTTTTAGTGAAAATATTGAGAAAGTAATTATAAAGGGTTTTTCAGAAGTGTGTTGCTAAACAGTTCCACAGCTATTTACCTGAATCACAGATAAAACCAATACCTTTAGTATCAATTTAGTAAATTACTGGGTTAATAATTTGCATGGTTTATATATTTTGATTTTTCTGCTTAGGAAGGGCCAATGATTTAGTAATTTCAGTCAGTTTTATTCTAAAAAAAATTTGATTGCAAGATGTGTGTTTGTTTTGTACTTCGAATGGCTGTCAGCTGACTTGCCACTCTCATTTCACAGGGGTTATCTACTTGAAAAATATGATAACCCAGTATTGGCCTGACCGTGAAAGTGCTCCAGGAGAGATCCCACCTTACTCCATCCCAGAAGAAGATAGACATTGTATCCGTGAGAACATTGTAGAAGCCATTATCCACTCTCCTGAGTTGATCAGGTGCACAGTTTTAGCCTCTTTATAAATTGCCTGTGGATTCTGACTGTTGGGTTTCTTTCTTTTTTTATTTTTCCCCAGCTAAGATCACCCATGTGCTAAGCATCATCATCATGCTGTGTATCATAAACATAGAATCAATGTAGATAAACAGTTTTCAGCTTGTGTAGGATGTACAAATTTGAAGTTCCTTAAATGGAAGCAGAAAATACAGAACCTAAGCCTTCTAATCAAAACTTAAAGGAAGTCTTAAGTATGGACAACATTTGCTGTTTCAACCCTAAAAGAATATTATTAAAATAATAGTAACAACCTATTTAATCATTGTGTCTTTGATTTCTAGAGTACAGCTTACTACTTGCATTCACCACATTATCAAATATGATTATCCGAGTCGCTGGACTGCAGTTGTGGAGAAAATTGGATTTTATCTCCAGTCTGACAATAGTGCTTGTTGGCTTGGAATTCTTCTCTGTCTTTATCAACTTGTGAAAAACTATGAGTAAGTTCTTTCTGATCTTTTTCCATATAAACCAGCAGAGTTAATATGTTGGTGTGTATATTTTGTGTTCTGAGTGTATATTGTAACCATATAGAACTGTCGGTGGGACTGCACAAAGTCCATGGGACTGAAATATTCTAATTGTAGAAAATATTCTTGATTACCTGTTATGCAGATGTTGACTCATGTATCTTCTCCACTAAAAATGACAGAAAAAATTCCTTCTAAAAATTTGAATTCAGAAAAGAAGAGGGTGTTTTAAAACCTTAATGTGGTAGTTGTTTTCTGTGGATTGATGGCAGTAAAAAAGTCTGCTCAAAATCATGACTTTTGCAGGAATTTATTATTTGAACCAGGTTTAAACTTTTAAACAATTTGTACTCTAGCACTTGGTGACAGTAGCCATAGAGAGGTTTGACAGTATGAAATCTGGAGTGTTGGAAAGCTCAGAATTAGTTAACTGCCTTTGCTATGATCACTTGGGTAGCCCCATCCAACCCATCAGGGCATCTTCATCAAAGCCCACTCCCTGTTACATGGAAGGCATTGGGCTGGAATACCTGTGAGTGTTCTTGGCTCTCTATCTGGTGTTGTGCTCTGAGCTTTAAAGTTGAGGTTACGTTTTGAGAAGCTGTGTGGAGTTTGGCTGATGCTGCAGCCAGGTAGGAAGTGCACTTGAGCTGGGTCAGAGAGAAGGACAATCCTGGAGTCAGGGAATTGTAGTAGTGGAACTGGTGGAACCCACAACTTACTCATTCAAAGCACTGGAATGCATAACATCTCTGTTTCAGGTGCTTGAATTAAAATGTTGCATGGAAAAATTTCCATCTAATTTCATGTATTTTATGTCAATCAGTGCAAAACAGTGAATGTCAGTTTCTCAAAAATACTTTTACAGGAATGCTCTAAAGACCTTTGTAATCCCATGTGGGAGTTTTCTTAGTGGCTGAAAATTGCAAGTCCTGCTAGGAAAGGAAAGCAAAAAAAATTCTCACTTGATTTTCAGCTTAAACATCTTTAACCAAATATGCTGCAAAGATCTGTGAGCTATGAATCAACAATTCACTCTGGTAGTGAATTATGATGATGGCAATCCTTGTTTAGGGATCTGAGCCCAGTCATTGTGTGATTAACTAAGGTAACAGGTACGTCTGTAGTCTTAGCTGATCAAACACTTCAGCTGAGGCTGGGAACTGCTCCTGCTTGCTCAGCTTTCTGGTGAAGTCAACAAGGGTGAGTTTCATGTCACAAATCATGTAGGAATATGCACATTTCAGTGTGTTTCAGTCAGTTTCGTTGGACAGGAATCTGTGTAATGTTACAACTTTGATCAGATTTTTACTGCTTGAGTTGTAGAAATATTTAAGTATCGAATTTTTTTTTTCTTAACATGGTGCATAAGTATCTTGGAGCTTTTCACATTTTTTTCCTTCAAATTCAACCAGCAAGATCAAATAGCTGCTCTTTGCATTGTCATTTTTTCTAGTATTTTTCAATTTTTATGTGGAAATTAGAAACTGAGTTTTCCTGAGGAGCATTTAATCTTAATGTTTGGGTTTCTGGTTCAGAAAATGCATGAAAACTGTATTATTGAACAGGATTTTGGAGCTCAGTGTTTTGTAGTGGTTTTTACACAACATGCCATCTGGCAGCAGACTGAGTAGTCTTTATCTTATTATATTCTGAAAATTGCCACTGTTTAGGAAGCTGAGTATTGATACTTAACATTAGTGAAATGTCTATGAAAAATGTGTTTCAAAACCGAAACCAAACCAAAGCTCAATCCTCTAACCCAAAAATCTCCCAGAGGAGTCCAAGAGTATGACAAATACCGATTGCTTAATCAAGAAATAAATGTACAATCTTAAAATTATATTTTACCTTGTTATTGTCATCACCAGTATGGACAAGATCCTGTCCTGTGGTGATAACTCTTGAATCAATAAAGAGGTTTTTGTGTGTGTAAGTTAAAAGTTGGAGCAAAGATTTCAAAATGTGGCTTCATTTCCTTTAAGGATTTTGAAATGTTTGAAAAAGGAAGTGGAGCCTAGTTTTCAGCATAGGCCAACTGGTGGGCTGTCCCCAACCTGGCAGGCCTGAGGCATTATTTCAAGGGTGACTGCAACTGAAGCCTGCTCAGAGTCTGCCCCATAGCCTTGAATCCCACCTTCTCTATCAGATTGTTGGCTTTGGGCAAATTAAATGGTGAGATGTGAGAGACTTTACAGTTTACCTTCTTCAGTGTCATCCTAGCGATCTAGCTTCTGCAAATATTTTGATAAATTGTGAACTCTGATTATTTCTCAACTGTAACACTGTCTGGCTATGGCTTTATTTCAGACTCTGTAACAGGAACTGGCTAGGGGTTTTTAAGTCACAGCTTGTTGTGAGCTGTCATATAATCTACCTGTGCCTACACTGGGCCAAGGTGAGCTTTTTCAATTTATAGCTACCTGAAAGAAGTACAAAATTTGTTTGTTCTTCTCTAAAGGTACAAGAAGCCAGAGGAGCGGAGCCCTTTGATAGCTGCAATGCAACATTTTCTGCCAGTCCTGAAGGATAGCTTCATTCAGCTCTTGAATGATCAATCAGATCAGTCGGTCCTCATCCAGAAACAGATCTTCAAAATATTTTATGCCCTTGTCCAGGTAAAAAACTTTGTATATACTTGAATAGTAATTGAAATTAAAGCATTATGCTTTTCCTTAAAATAGTGAATGACAGAAATATTACAATATTAGATTACATCTGAGTCATTTTCCCTACTACTCAGCTCCATGAATCACAAGTTTCTGATTGTCTTGTGCTTTTACTTTTGTACTGCGCTATTCCTGGTTGGCATTAGATAAAACTTACACATGCTGTTCTCTAAGGTAGACTGTTTGCTGGAAAACCAGTTAGAAAATGAGTTTTCTAAGGACAGATTGTGGAGGCCAACCTACAGAGAATTAACCGTGTAAATATAGCAGTTTGGAATGAAACTGCTGTTAAATGCTTCAGAAATTAGAGTAGCATCCATTTAAGTAGCATTTTAGTATTTCATAAGCACAGTGAATTGGAGCAAAGACCTTTAGCACCTTTGAGGATATTTAGGATATAGATTAGATTGTGTTAAGTTCTTTAGCCTGGTTTTTGAGGTAAATTGCTAATCTTTCATGGCAGCCAAGTGTAGGCAGAGGTTTGAAAGCTAAAATTCAAATTGTAGAAGTAACATAATTTATTATAAAGCAATTAAAAATAATTTCCCCTTTTGTTTTTTTATAACAAGTACACATTACCTTTGGAGTTGATAAATCAGCAAAACCTGACTGAGTGGATAGAAATCCTGAAGACTGTTGTCGATAGGGATGTACCAGCTGTAAGTGGCTTTTGGCTATTTATGTCTTTAAGCTTTTTTCACTCATTAGAATGTTAAACAGCTTAATTTTTTTATTTCTGCATTATTTTTTTTCTCTAGAGATGCCAAGAAAATAATAATAATTTTAAAAAGCTAAATACGGAGTTTTAAACAGACTAAACAAATTTTGAAAATATGTAGCATGTATGAGATTTCAAATTAGAAATTATTGTTTTCAAATTAGAGCAAAATGTATTTTGGCTTCTTGTTTCAAAAATTTATTGAGCATTTAGGCTCGATAAATGGGATGTATTTTTAGATGCGCTGTACTTCATCCTTCTCTTAAGCTAGAAGTGCAAATGGCAGTTTAAAAGCAAGATATACTATGTATTTGTTCAAATTACATACAATTTTATCTCTTTGTGAGTAATTGGTAAATAATGTCTTTTTCTCCTAAAGGAAACCCTGCAGGTTGATGAAGATGATAGACCTGAGTTGCCTTGGTGGAAATGCAAGAAATGGGCTTTGCATATCTTAGCTAGGCTCTTTGAGAGGTATTTTCTCTTCCATTATTATGTTAAAAATCCCCAAACAAATATTCAAGTCAGTAATATTGCTGCACCCTTGAGTTTACATACTTGCTTCTAATTCTAGGTATGGAAGCCCTGGTAATGTTTCCAAGGAGTACAATGAGTTTGCTGAAGTCTTCCTGAAGGCCTTCGCTGTTGGTGTTCAGCAAGTAAGAAACACTGATTCTGGGGTTATTAGGATAAGCTTAGAGTTAATAGTAATTTTTTATTTCATTATTTTCTGGAAAGGCTCTTGCTCCTATTCACAGTTTTATTTTTCAAGCACATTGGTAGGGAAAGCACTGATGTCTATGGGGTAAAATAAAAGAATGATTAAGAAATTATCAATTTGCCACATACCACAATCCACTTTCCACTAACAAGCCCTCAGATGAGCCTCAAATCAAATGCTACCAGTTTTTTTCCTTTCTGAAAGAGATGGGTATAATGTGTGGTGTAGCTGACCTTCAGAACTACCTTTTAAACTCTGATACAGGGTTTTTTGACTTAAAGTCAGTAAATGCTAAACTTTCAGCCTTCTGCAAAAGCCTGATCAAGCAGACACTCTCTTGCAGACAGGTCAGTGATGCTCCCTTTCGGCTTGTCTCCCTGTTTTGGGTTTGCCACCTGTGCTGTGTTTTAGGGTCTGCTGTATGCAAAGCATCTTTGGATTAATTAAAAAATTCAAGTATGTTTTTGTAATATTTCCTCATATTTCGTTCATAAATACCTTTCTTTTATGGTAATTAGGTTGCAAATATAAATAGACTGTTAATTTATAAAAATTACTAAGAGATGAATGTTTTCTTCAGAGCCTTTATTTGAATCAGAAAAACAGTTCTTAGTTTAGTTTCAGTTCCCTTAATTTCTAATGAAATTTTAATGAATTACAGGACTTTAAAAGAAGAAATGTAGGGAAAGTATCTCATAAATATATGCTTTTTGAAGGTTGTCCAAAGTATGGAAATCATTTGTCACATTGAGTGTGAGGCAATATATCCCAACATTCCCCTCAGACAAGTAGTGTCAGCATTGCTTCCTGAGGTGCTCATCTGTCACCTGTAGGTGACCTTAGAGAGATAATTATTGCATGTTCTTTAAGGCCTTACTGATTGCCTTGCACTTCTAAGATAAAATGATGTTCTGACAAAAATTTATGGCCAAAAGTAGTCTTTGAAAAGATAATTTTAACAGTTTGACAAAATACTCAGTGTTTTTCTTATCTTTGAATCAAATTTGATTCTTACTATTATTGCAGCTAGGAAACTCTTAAGAATTCAGGTATTTAAAGAAAACTACTAAAAAATCAATACTTTAACAGGCTTTGTTCCTGAACAATAATGTAACTTGTTTAGGAAGACAGACTGTTTAAGGTGCTGCCCTCCATTTATCTCCAAAAGATAGATCTTGGGCCTGTGCTCAGAACATGGAATCCTTCAAATAAATATTGTGGGAGATTTTTGAACAGGATGTGTTTCTTTACAAAAATTGGGAATCTGTGAAATACTGAAGAATACGAATTTGGGTATGTTTCACTGAGTTCTCTGTACTCTCCAAAGTGTTTGCACCCTTTTAGTAAAGGAGTAACAGATAAATATATGGCATGAGACCAGAGGTTCAAGTATAAACTGGAAACAATAATTATTAATTATTGTCATAATAATTATTGTCATAATTACTTATCACTGATTATCCCTCAGCCCTCCAAAAAAAAAAAAAAAATCCTGTACATTCAGCGTTCACTTTAGCTAAACTTCCTTAGCTTGTCCAAAACAGTCTGAGCTGCCTAGCTGGAATACCTTGAATTTATCTCTTGTGTTAGCAGCTGTTTTGCTCAATACACTTCTCATTTTAAATGAGCCAGAATTAAGCCCCAGTTGGACACTGCTGCCTGGTTGTTCGTTGGCACTGTTAAAGAATTTTATTTTATTTCCCCGCAGCATCCATTCTGCTTTTCCTCATTGCAGTTCTTAAACCTTTTCTTAATCTTTTAGTGTCTTTACCTACTGCATCTGAATCATGAAACTATGTGTATCTTCTTGGATAGTCCTCAAAAAAGCTGCAAGTTTGAACTTATGCTCTCTTCTATTCTAACTCAATATCTAATGCTACCAAAACCTTGTACTTGGGTGTGGGTACCAAATAGTAATTTCTCTCTAAATCCTGGATGCTTTGAAACATCAGCAGTTAAAATTCTGGGATCCAGTAATGCATCTAGAGCATAAAACTATAAAGCTGTTAATATTTTGGTGAATGAGTGCATCCTCCTTAAACTGAAGAGCAAGGCAATTCCTTTGGGAAAAACACTTCAGTGTTTGTGTGATAAATGGTATCGATGGCATTAATTTTCAAAATAATTATCTCATTTTCCCCTAATTTTTTTTTTTTGGTGATATTATAGATTAATAGATATCTTGTCAGTCCTTCTGGGCTTAGATTTTTTGAAAAATGCTTGTTTTGTGTGAAGAATTAAATGAAACCCTGGAAATGGGATTTGCTGTTTCTCCCAGTTGGTGATGCTGTTTTTGAAGGTGCAGTGTTGCCACTGACCTGCATTGGGCTACAGGGAACTCCCTTTGCATTACCCATGCAAAGCTCTCCAATGAGCTGTAATTTAATTACTGGTCATGGTCCCATGTCTGTTTCATGTCCTTATTTGTGGAGAGCCATGGACTTGAACACAGACCCCCATGAGGAGTTCTGGATGCCTCCTCAGGAGAAGCATTGAGGTCAGAGAGCCAAAGGGAGTGGCTGGTGGATCACTTCCACACACACATTCCTCACTCAGCTGTGTGGCTGAGGCTGCTCAGAGGCATGGGTCAGTAGACTGTGAGTGTAGAGTATTCCACCAATCCAGTGGCTGGGCATGAACTTCTGCCCCCAAAGAGTGGCAAGATGGAATAATAAACCTCAGAGGGCAAGGTCCCCTGGGGAGTGTTGGTGGTGAATTAGCAGGTATGGTCCGTCTTAATAAAGGATGGTATTTTTAATAGATGTGCAAGCACTTAATATGAGCTGCAAATTGTCTTACAAAATTAACAATGACATTTGGTTAGAAGAATTAGTCGGTACCCATTTTAGCCTAATGAATAAACAAACGGGGGTTTTGTTGAGTTTAGAGGGGTTCTTAGGTAGGCTTGTGAGGGAGGGTAGAATTGTGGTGAAAATGGTCTGTGCTCAGTATAAGCAATTGATGAGATTTGGTTTCTCCAGGTGTTGCTGAAGGTGCTGTATCAATACAAGGAAAAGCAGTACATGGCCCCTAGAGTGCTGCAGCAAACCCTGAATTACATCAATCAAGGAGTGTCTCATGCAGTCACCTGGAAGAATTTGAAACCTCACATTCAAGTAAGCCATTTTTGGGGTTTAATACTTGGATGACTCAGAAGTGCATTATTCAGTCTGTTGTACAGTGTTTCCAGCCTTGCTGCAGTTCACATTTTAGTCACTTCTCTTATAAATTACTGGTGGAAAGAGTTTAAGCCTGTTTGGTGAGGGTTACCTTGAAATATGAACAAAGGCAGTTAATTTATTGCTGTCTCACCTTTGTGCTTTAATAAATTAAGAATTATATTTTAACACAGCAACACAGCATATTTAGAGATGGTTAAAGCTGCTGAATTTATGGCATTGAATCATTTCCACATACCATTATCCAAAGCCAGTCTGGTGTCTTGTATTGTATTGTAACTCTACCTGAAGACTAAAGATCTGCTTTTTTTTGTAAAGTGCCACAGAAATCCACTGTAAGTCCAAATAGTTTTAGGATGTTACAATTTTATATGAGGAAGTAACAGGATGGACAAAATTGTGAAATACAGGACAGAATATAGATTGATTTAGTAGTGCTAACCTCTGTTCAATCTCTTCTTTTATTCCAGGGAATTATCCAAGATGTTATTTTTCCGTTGATGTGCTATACCGATGCTGATGAAGAGCTTTGGCAAGAAGATCCATATGAATATATCCGCATGAAATTTGGTGAGCATTTGAAATCTTCTCACGTTAAAAAATTATTTCACGCAAATATGGGATTTTTATGGGTTTTTTTCATGAAAACAGAGATGATTTTAATCTTTAAAATAAATATATATATAAACAGTGTATTAATCAAATAACAGAAGTTAATATAGTTAACTTGGACATACTGGTGGAAATGAGAGAGAAGATACAACAGTCAACAATAAGTTTGTGCATTTGTAAAGGTATTTCATTTTTACAGTTACAAAGTTTTTGTTACGAGTCAAACAGTCCTGGTCATGCTTACAACAACTACATAAGTTTATCGTCATTGAAGTTTATTCTCTACAACAGCTAACATTTCAGGCCCTGGATTCCTTAGAGAATTTCACACATGGCGCAGTTCAGAGCAGATTTACCGCAGTGGTAAATTACATGCTATGGAGTAAGCCTGGCATTCCAGACTTGTCCCATTTCACCTCCTGTGGTCTACTGCTTTATGTTGGGGTTTACTGTAAGTCTGTGCAGTCCTCTGAGGCTGGGGAAGAAAAAAGTACTTCAGACTCCCTGAAAAAATTCTTCCCTCCACTAGGAATGTTTATGTGGCTAGAATAAGGAATCTTGAGGGGTTTGGGAGATTTTATCCCTCAGGTCAGAGGCATACCTGTAACGACTACAAAGCTCTGACAATCCTCTTCTGCAGAGAAATAAGAAACTGATCATTTTTTAACACCATTAATTCTGTGTGCTGGCCTGTAGAGCACATAACATCTGTGTCAGAACTTGACTGTTATGTCTGCTTCTACTGTTACAAAAAAATTACCTTAAAAATAAGAGACACAGAACTTCAAATTAGACATGTAGAGGCAGTGATCATGAAATACATGAAACGTATGTATCCAACTACTTGTTACTCTGGTCTAGGAATATCTCTAGAAAGAAAGCATGATTAACCACCTGAAGGGTGCTCTTTTTTCATATTAAATGCATTGGGATAATGAACTGTAGTGAAGGACCAAAATTTATAATTGTTACATTGTTTTTGAACAGATGTATTTGAAGACTTCATTTCTCCAACAACTGCTGCTCAGACATTATTGTTTACATCGTGTAGTAAAAGGAAAGAGGTAAGCTGTTCAAGGATTATACTGAAAAATCACACTAGCTAAATTCAGTTTATTTGCTGCAATAGCTATTAGTAAAACTTTTACTTTTCTGCTCTCATATCATAGTATGCTAAAATTTGAAATTTCAAATTTATTTTGCACTGGTCTATTTGTGATTTTTGTATTTGCAAATTCCCCTAGGACCTTTCTAACATAAAACATTAGCCTAATTCCTGATTTGGAGCAGACTATTAGATATTTTAGCATTTCAGAGCACTAAGAATGGTACCTGAGATGTTTGATTGGAATACCTTGACTAACCTTACATGTAATCTAGGTTCTGCAGAAGACAATGGGCTTTTGTTATCAAATCCTTACGGAGCCAAATGCTGACCCTCGTAAGAAAGATGGTGCTTTACATATGATTGGTTCTTTGGCTGAAATTCTCCTAAAAGTAAGCGTAACTCATTCTTTTTTTGCCCCTCCTATGATTTCTTTAACATATGGTGTCTTAGAAGAAATGCAAATAGCTCTCTGAGTTCACAAGTTTCTGAATTGCTGCCAGGTTTTTTTAAGCTGTTGAACTTAATTGTTTTGGGTTTAATGTCAGCTTAATTACTTAATTACTGAAGTTTTATAGGTCATGTTCAAGTTCAGATTATTGTTTTAAGTTCCTTTAAGTTCTCTGCTTCTAGTCAGAATAACTATACCATTTATGTGCTACACTTAATTAGGTTCCCTTTTTTGTGGAAGGAAGAAACAAAATGCACCCAGTGAGAGGCTGTTGATTCAATGAACTGTTTTTTGTGTATAGAAGAGAAGAAAAAAAAGGAAATTAGTGACCATTTGCTCACTTAAAATGGTAGCAAAACAGATGCATGGCATGGGCTTGTATTTGGACCATAGCACTAAGTTTTCCTGACCACTTTTTCTTTTGATGCCAGAGTAATGTGCTGCCAATTAAAAGGTGTCTCTTGGGGTCAAAAAATGGCTGGGGAAAAAGTGTCACTATTTTGACTGAAAATTTTAAAAAATCCATGTAAGGTCTGAGTTTAATTATTAATGCAAGATTTCACTGTTGCATAATTTAATAAAGGAGCTAAGTTAAAAATACGAGGGTTTTGTTACACTGTTCACACTTTATCATATGTGACCTTTTTTACTGAGTTAGAAATACATTTTTATATGAAGTTTTAAACTGATGTGCTTCTCTTCATATTTTGACAGAAAAAAATCTATAAGGATCAGATGGAATATATGTTGCAGAATCATGTGTTCCCTCTCTTCAGCAGTGAGCTAGGTTACATGAGAGCACGGGTAAGAAAGTGTGGCATTTATTGTTGAGATACGCTGTCTGTTCCATCTGGGGAATTCAGAAATCTTAAACTCTTCCCCTCTAGCAAATGCTTTGCTTTCAGCACCTTTTCCATACTAAATTGCACACTTATTCCAGGGACGAGTGGCAGTCTTTGTGTGATTGTAGCTACCCACTGTGCAGTTTTGAAATGGCTGCAGCACTGTGTGCACAGTTTCCCGTCTGTGTCTGGTGGTAGGGTCTATGTGTGTTCTGCATGTAGACTGTACTGCTCACACAAAACCTGTGGCCAAAGATGAAGCTGAGATCATAGTACTGGTCTAGTGATGTCTGCAGGACGAGCCTCCCACTGACCAGCCTCCACACTCTCAAACACCTTCATCCCTAAAAAGTTTTACAGTAGCTTTATTCCACAGGAGCTGTACCTCACATTCAGTGATTTGTGTAGATTATGGGTATACAAGTAGTTGATAATCCTGTTGCGGCTCTGAATTTGTTCAACGTCTTTTTTTTCAGGCTTGCTGGGTTCTTCATTATTTCTGTGAAGTCAAATTTAAAAGTGACCAGAATCTCCAGACAGCTTTAGAACTCACAAGGCGGTGTCTGATAGATGATAGGGAAATGCCTGTGAAAGTGGAAGCTGCAATAGCTCTTCAAGTTCTCATCAGTAATCAAGAGAAAGGTAGGAGCCCTCCTTCTTACAGCTACAGGGAGCTTTGATGGAATAGGTGTTAACTGTGATGTTCAGGCAGGCTTGTTCTTCCCTGATGTTAAATTCCTTCTTGCAATTGTACCTTGTAATCACTATAATTTTAGAGCTAGAAAAACTCCATTTTTTTCATACATAATAGTATAAATTACATTATGACATTATGATTATTAAAATATTATAAACGAGGTCGTGGTACAGTAATTCCAATTTTATAGCACCTAATAATTGCATCAGAAATACAGTGGCAATATCTGTCTTGTCATATATTCGTTCATGTTAAAATCTGTTTTAAAAAAAAAAAGCAGTGTTTATCCAGGCAGGTTTTACATGATTTAGTATTCCTGAAACTGGCGTAAAAGCCACAAAGGCAACATAAATTCTATATTTAATACTTTAAGTAATTTGACAAAGGTGTGTATGTACCCATTCCCATTCAATTAACATTTGCATTGGTAAGTAATCTTACATTCTGTGAATTCAGACTGTAGAGCTCTAATTTTCATACTTCAATTTTGATCTTGCTATATATTGTTATTAAAAAATGTTCTGAATGCTAGTATTGCCATAATGATTTATATTACCTATGGTTTTGGCATGTTAATGCTGAAGCACTAAATAACATATGTCTTGAATTTCTTACACTGACCTGTGGTTTTCCAAGAATGTTTATTCAAATATTCCACCTGTTTTACAGCTAAAGAATATATTACTCCATTCATTAGACCTGTAATGCAAGCTTTGCTTCATATTATAAGAGAGACTGAAAATGATGATCTTACTAATGTGATTCAGAAGATGATCTGTGAATATAGTGAAGAAGTTACCCCTATTGCAGTAGAAATGACACAGCATTTGGTGAGACTTTACGGTGGCTTGGGAAGATGTTTAATATGGGAAATATGGTATTTGAAATTGATAGTTGAGTTTGACCAACAGTGAATAGGTGTTGTTACTCCAGCCTGTTTAAGTGCATTGAAACAAGTAATTTTCTTCTACATTTAGGGAGTTTTTCATCAGAAGTGGCTTCATAACTTACAACCAAGTGGAAATTTCTAAGAACAGTTCTAGAAATGTTTGCCGAATCTTTGTGTATTTTCTCCTGATAATGCTAATAATGAAATTGGTAGCATATTTTAGGTAGTCTCTAAAATGTTGCTTAGGTTGTCTGTTTTAAAATATTAAATTAAAGAGCAGGTTTTTAGTGAAAAGTTTGGTTTGAAAATCAAGCTGAATCTGCAGGAGAAACTCAGAGCTTGAATGGCCATATCTAGCAAGTTGAACTAAGGGTTCCAAAAGCAGAGGTCATCTCAGTGCTTCCCTATTAAAGGCCCTTGCCTTAGAGTTAAAATGGAGTTGTTTGTGTGTCCTCTCTGGGAATGCCTGCCAAGTGTTCTGGTCTAGTTCAGCTACTGAGGAAACCTTGTGTCAGAAGAACTTACCAGGAGAAAATTTATTCTTTTACATGCGACATAATGTCACTCATGTATTTTTATTCATTAATAGATAACGGGTGACAGCTCCAATGATTTAGCATTCAAATTTTATCATCCTGAAAAGAAACTCTGGAGCAGAGCAGTCCCCTGCTAATATCAGTACATATTTTCTCAGCAGAAGTCCTTCTTAAATAGTATAGAATGCCAGACTTTGACAATTTAATGTCACATTTATGGGTTGTTCTACTATTATGTGCAGGCAATGACATTTAACCAGGTGATCCAGACTGGTCCAGATGAAGAGGGCAGTGATGACAAAGCAGTGACAGCAATGGGAATCTTGAATACTATCGATACACTTCTCAGTGTAGTTGAAGATCACAAGGAAGTAAGTAAAAATTACTTCAAAGCTGATATATATTGTCTGAGACACTGGAAGTCTTCTATAGCTGCAGAGTGCCTGGCATTGTTACCTGAAAAACTGTCCTTTTGGCCAAAGAGATGCGAAAACAGAAAATAGTGAAGTACTCACCACGTAGCCAAGTTGTAACAGAGTGGGTCCCATTTCTAATGCAATGCATGCAGTAATAGAGAATAAATGTTGCCACAGTATTTCCCAGGAGATTCCAGCTTCTTGTTCAAACAGTGGAAGGCAATGTGTCTGTAGCAGGTGGAACTCTGTCAGCTCAGCTGGAAACACACATCTGATTTGATGAGGTCTGCCCTTCAAACAAAGCAGATAAAGCTTCAGATAGCTCCAAACATTGACTCTGCTGACTGGGTTTGCTCTGTGGGACAGAATCGATGTGGGTAAATACAGCTCTTGTGGCTGTGCTCAGAGATGAGGTACTCTACCTGCCTCGTCTGCCCCGGAGAATTCTCCACTGGGCTGAAAACTTCTGTCATTTTGTTCTGTTGTACTGAATGGACTCCCTTCTGTCCAGAGTACAGCCAGTTCAAAGATGCTATTTCTGATTAAAATCCTTCTTGACAAAGTCAGCTACTGTCTTTTAATAAATACATTATCGTTTTTTTAGTGACTAAGGGGTTCAGTAATAAACTGTACTCTCAGAGCTTTGAAGACTTTACTAAAGAAGCAGCATCATACAAATTCCCAAGGGCAGAATCCAGTGCTGCCACACAATAAACCAAGGACCAGTTCAGCTCATTTAGTTGTTGCTAGGACTGCTCATCAAGCATTTCATGTACTTTTTTTTGTCAGCAAATCCTTGCCATCTAAATTTAAAGTCTTTGCAACAATATGCTAGTCCTGAGGAACTCAGTTTGAAAATGTTGACCAGTAAGCATTTTTATTTAGAGCCATCTCACACAGGATGACCAGTGTTCCAAGAGATAAGATATTTAGCAGGTTAGTTTCAAATCCTGTTCTGCATAGCTAAGACCAGAAACCCAGCCCTTGTCCTGTGCAGGGTGAGTGCCCTCAACAGGTTACCAACTGTTTTGTTAGCTATTCCATGGATTAATAAATACTAATTTCAAACACTGACTGAATTTGTAAGACCAGCGTTTAGACTGATTGTCTCCATACCATGTGAACATCCTGAGCTTGGTTTGGGAAGTGGTTTGGTATTTGGGATTTTTTGTTGGGTTTTTTTAAAATTTCTTTTCTGTAACAGGAAATACTTCCTGTGATTTCCATTGTTTACTCCTTTGATATATATATTTACTGACAGTGTTTTAATGGGACTGAACTGTCTCATAGAGTTACTGTCAGGCTTCTCTTTTTAAAGGATACCCTGTAATGAGGTTCTTCCAATACTCAAAAAACATCTTATATTGTAAGCTATTGTGCAAATCCTTAGCTGAGTGCTGCTCTTACACATTTAGTGCTCTAAAATCTGAGAAATTTCTAATCGTTCTTAAAAAAGATACTGTACAAACAGAAACTACTTTGACAAATTTCTAAATGTGTTTAATTTCAACTCCCAAGTATTGAAAATAGTCATACCTCTCCTCTTAATTTTTTTCAGATTACCCAGCAGCTGGAAGGGATCTGTTTGCAAGTGATTGGAACAGTTTTGCAGCAGCATGTATTAGGTATCTGTACTTCTGTTGGCTTACTTTTTAAAGTGTATGGGATTGGCATTATATTTACCTAGATTCTGTTTGTTTTAGAGTTCTACGAGGAGATCTTTTCCTTGGCTCATAGTCTGACCTGCCAACAGGTTTCTGCACAGATGTGGCAACTTCTTCCTCTTGTGTTTGAAGTCTTCCAGCAGGATGGTTTTGATTATTTTACTGGTAAGTAATATAAATAAATCAGGAAGCCATATGGTTTCATGGATCCAAATTCAGCCACACAATGAATTGCATCATGATTGAAATGTTAGGAAAACACTTAGGCGAGGTTGCACTTCAAGTATTTTATTTTGGTATTGCTGCTCCAGACTTGTTTTGCTAAGGCATCTATGACTTGCACACACTTATCATGGCAAACATTAAGCAAAAACTGTAATTATTAATACACAGATTTCAACCTGATTTTAATAGCATGCAGACAATATCTAATTGTGATCATCCTTCTTTTAATACAGATATGATGCCTCTCTTGCATAATTATGTTACTGTTGACACAGATACACTTCTGTCAGACACAAAATATCTTGAAATGATCTACAGTATGTGCAAGAAGGTGAGTAGATTCCTGTGTGGTAATAAAATCTGCCATCCCTGAAGTAATAACAATGTTAAACTGGGTACTTTTTTTCCACAGCAGCTTTTGACATCTGCTCTTTAAAGCATTTTGCTATTTAACACCCTCAGATTCCCCAAATTACTAAGTTACTGCAGAGAAATTTAAAGAGGTTGCATCAAAATTTCAGATCTGTTCCTTTGGCATAAGGGAAAAACAAATCATATGCAACAAAAGCAGATTAAACAATCCAGGTTTGGTGCAATACACTTTGTGCATGCTGGCATGCAAGACAGATTGCAGAAGGTAGGTGGATTCTTTCATTTGGGATTTGTAGGCTCACCGTGGCCAGGATACATGTGCTGTATGTGTGCTGAAGGTCTGACATCTGTTAGCTGAACGAGTGGAGTAGGGATGGAAGGTAAAGGGACAGGAAGAGGGAATTACTTTCCCAAGTTCATGCCAAGTCAGTGATGAAAGCTGAGAGCAGAATGCAGTTGTTCTGACTCAGTCCAGGCACTTTTGGGCAGGGTTTCTGTATTCAACTTTGTATTACAGGTAGCTACCATTTGGGCTTTCTTTGTCCAGTCAAAATGTAGAATATACAGCTTTTCAGAATGTTAGCCCTATGTGAGGAAAGGAATACTTCTTTATAAGATGGTGTAATCTATGGGGATTTCAGTTTCCTTACTCCTAGATATCTCACATGGTGTCTATATAAGAGCTTTGGTGAACTGTCAGCTGTGCTGCCTGTGGTATTTCCTGAGTAATTCTATTGAAGATGTTTAAATATTATAGTGAATAACTATTATAGTATTCTTTAAATACTAGTGAATAACTCTTGCCAGCCTTTGTTTGAGGACAAGTTGCAGACAGGCCAATTAGGCTGTTTGTAAATTCTTGAAATGTTTTATATAAAAAGAAAATTAGCCTGTCATGACCACTTAGTGATTGGCATTAGCTGAGCACAGTGAATTTTTAACATAAGTTTTAGGTATTGCGTGGTCTCCCACTGGATACCCCATTTTTGTAAATAAAACTTGTACAAAATCAAATATATTAATACATAAGGAAAGCTTTCTTTTGTGTATGGAAATAAACCATTGCAAAATGGCAGCTGATGCTTTTACAGTTACTCTGGTAAGCTCTGCATCCATAGAATTATTGAATATTTGTATGCATAGGTTAGTCTTGCCCATGTTCAGCAATTTCAGTCTCTGGTTGTCATATTGACCCTTTGCTGTAGATTTGGCTGCTTCACTGATGACTGTTTATGCTGACATTGGTAGAGGGAGTAAATTCATACCAACTTTTCAAAGTAAAACTGTATATAGAGAATACTTCTTGAGGGGTTACCACCAACAGTAATGGCTGTGTTTCAGGTCCTTACAGGAGTTGCTGGAGAAGATGCAGAATGTCATGCAGCAAAGCTGTTAGAAGTAATTATTCTTCAGTGTAAAGGGCGTGGTATTGACCAGGTTGGTAACAACTTTGGTTGCTAAAACTAATATTTTTCTTAAATCTTATTCTGTAGTATTAATTGATTATGCGTTAACATGAGTTTTGTTACGAGCAGTTTGTGTGGTGCGACTGATAATCCTGTGTTGTACTGCAGTGTTACTCAGTTGACAGCACTGCACAGAGAGTTCCTGCACACTTTGGCTCCAGAGTTTAAGACACTGCAAAACTCTGGTATTTTCATGAATCTGGAAGAGTGCCACCTCAGGAGGATCTTGGTTCTAAGAAGTCAATTAATTGCATTCTAAGTTAATTCTAGTGAATATTTAATAAAAATTGTTCAGTCTGTCAATCTCACAGGCTTTGAAATGAGGAAGAATGAAAATGAAGTTCCTAGAATCCAAATCAATGTAATAGAGGGATCAGGGACTTCATTGCACACATACAGAAGTTGAAATTTGAGAGATTAATAAGTTGATTTTTCTGAACTTCCTAGTGTATACATTTCCTCTATTTTCCATTTTTAATACACAAGATTATAGAAACAGAAGTCACATTTGCTGTGCAGGATGTCACAAAATCCATGTGATTAAATATTTTCACATTTTCATTTCATCTTTGTATCTGACTTCTGCTGGCAATTAAAAATTACTCCATTTTATGCCATCTGTGTTTATGTGCCAGACTGTTGAAGTACAGGACAAGTTTCATTTTTGATCACTAAGTGTGTAATGTTCTCACTGTCCAGTGCATACCTTTGTTTGTGGAAGCTGCCTTGGAGAGACTGACCAGAGAAGTGAAAACCAGTGAACTGCGAACCATGTGCCTCCAGGTTGCCATAGCTGCTTTGTATTACAATCCTCATTTACTATTAAATACCTTGGAAAATCTTCGCTTCCCCAATAATGTGGAGCCTGTCACCAATCACTTCATAACACAGTGGCTTAATGATGTGGACTGTTTCCTGGGGTAAGTGTTTCTACTTCTGGAGATGAAGATACACCTGTATATGACCTCCATGTAAATCGTGACATAACTTGCAACTTTTTTACTCTTCTGTTTTGTAGACTTCATGATAGAAAGATGTGTGTTCTTGGCTTGTGTGCTCTTATTGATCTGGAGCAAATACCACAGGTTTTAAATCAGGTTGCTGGGCAGATCCTGCCAGCTTTTATCCTTTTATTTAATGGATTGAAAAGAGCATATGCCTGTCATGCAGAGCATGAAAATGACAGCGATGATGATGATGAAGCTGAAGAAGATGAGGAAACAGGTATGGAGACAGAAACGTTGATGTTATTTTGTATGTTTCATTTTCTTTCTGCTGGAAATAGTGAATTCCTTTGTGGAATTCTTCTGAGTACCCTAATTCCAAAACTGAAATGCTGCAGTAGAACACTGGACATCTTTTGACAACTTCTAAGTATATCTGACCTACTTTCCAGTTCCACTTAAAAACTGACTTCCAGGGCTGAGTCTCTTCCAAGTCTGCCTAGGCTGGCTGTTGTGTGTGGATGCAGTCATTGCTGAAAGCAATTCTTACTGGAGCATGTTTCCCATTGAGTGAGGGGTAGAAGAAGTTTCCAGGAATTGTTTTAATTCACTGTACATTTTGCATGGTATATTATACACTGTCCTGTGTTGCTGGTGTTTCAGCTGTGTGAATATTTCCCTGGAACGTGATCTCAACTTCTTCTGCCTTTATAGACTTTCTTTGCCATAGAGGCCTTTCAGAAACTGTCACATCTTTTTCTGTCTTCTTCATATGAAGTTCAAAATTGCCTACAACTTACCTGTACTTCTTTGTTACATCTTTCCCTACACTCTGCTTTCAGCTTTTACTTCTCATTCCCTATTCCCTTTCCATCATCAGCCCAGTGTCTTTGAGTGATTGTTTGGACCTTTTTTCCATACTCAAAGGAATTAGTTTGTTTTCATCTATCTACTCAAAGCCCAGTTTCTTGATCTCTGCTGTTGTATTCTGGATTTTTCAAAATATTGTTACTATACTTCAGTCATACTATCACATTTTTTGTATTTCTTAGGCCACCTTTTCAACAGTCCTTTTGAATGTTCCTTTAGAAGTGTTTTCATGAAATTATTTCAGGCTTGCTTTGGAGCATGAGCATTGCTTTGTTTAAAAGTTTTATCAAGTGCTGTTCCAAACTTTCTGTGTATTCATATCTGTGATAAATTTTCCTTTCCCACTTGGTACAAGGGAGGGAAGAGTGTCTAGGGAGAAGTCCTGTGGCACTAGGAGAGGACCTAAATGAGCTCCCCCCTTTCCAGCCTGCACTGTATTGTTACCACTTCCACTGCCTGTTTTACATAATTAGCCATATTTCTAAAGAATCGTTCTTGCTGTTCTCAAGATAAACATTTTTTTCTGTGTTATAATTAACTCAGAGGAGCTGGGGAGTGACGAAGATGACATTGATGAAGATGGTCAAGAATATTTAGAAATTCTAGCAAAACAGGCAGGGGAAGATGGAGATGATGAAGACTGGGAAGAAGATGATGCTGAAGAGACTGCTTTGGAAGGCTATTCCACAATTATTGATGATGAAGACAACCCTATTGATGAATATCAGATATTTAAAACAATTTTTCAGAGTAAGTAACTGTACTTCCTTCCCTGGCCAACAAGTTACATTTTGAGTTTAGTGTACGCTGTTGTAAACGAGAGCCTGTTGTAAACGAGAGGCTTCCCAACATGTGCTTGAACCATTTCCTTCTTTAGAACAGGGATGCCATCATTAAACTTCCAGGGCAGGGGGAGATGCTTGAATGAATTCATGGTGGTAGGGAAAAGGTCAGAAGCTGTATTAGTGTTTTTAAATGTCTTGAATTATGTAACCATAACAAAACACTATGCTGATTAAAATGGCAGTGAGTGAGTAGGCTTTGAGTTACAGAACATTTTAATCAACACTTCCCTTCTGCTTACGTTTTCTTTCTCCTGCAGCAATTCAGAATCGTAACCCTGTGTGGTACCAGGCTTTGACACAGGGCCTTAACGAAGAACAAAGGAAACAGCTGCAGGACATAGCAACTCTGGCAGATCAGCGGCGGGCAGCACATGGTATGTGCACCCCTTTATACCATTAATGGCTTCTTTTGCTCTTTGAATGCCCTGGATGTGCTCGAGAAGCATAATACAGAAATGCCTATAATTCAAGCCTGATAACGTCTCTTATCAAAGCAGGGTTGTTTTGCACTCCAGAGGTGTTTGAAACCTCTTGTCAGGTCACAAAGCCTCAATGCACAAACTGGGTGGCAACACCAGGTGGGAGGACTTGGGGAAGTGGCCAAGGAAATAAAAGCATATTTGTCCTAATTGCTTGGATTTGAAAACAATTGATTTGATTACCTGAAGGTAGATGAACTCCAGGTATGTTAACAAATATATCAAGTGAATGAGAAATTATTTCCTGAGATGTGACCTAGTCCAGCTGGGATAGACAAGGATTCTGTGAGTAGAAAAATACTAAATTATGAAAGTAGTATCCATCTGTAAAGCCACATTGTTAAACCCATTAAATATTTCAGAACATTGTTCTTCATTACAGATAATACAGAATTTTAAATCTGTATTCAGTTTATCTTTTTTTTTAAGTTTTCCTTTTTGAGAGTAAGCCAATATATATTACACTCTAAAGTCAAGACTGAATGTTGAGGGAGCAGTCCAGCCTTATGTCCTCTGTTTTATTGAGCAATTGCTACAGATGTTTCAAAAGAGAATTTCAGAAATTTTTCAATAAAAAGATTGGTAGTAGTAATAATACACATTGAATAAGTGCTTTGTATGAGAGAGCAGCCTAAATCACCTCACAAAGCTTGCAAGTGTCCAGAATTACCTAGTTTTAATGGTTATAAAATACAGTTTCACTGTGATCCCTGTCAAGCACTAGACATTATACTGATGAACTTATATACTACTGCCTTTTATGGAGACAAAACGTTTGAGACGTGTGTTTGTTTGTTTGTTTTGTATTGTTTTTTCAGAGAAGTTGTGAAATTTAACTTTAGCAACCAGCCCCCTACAGGAAATTCTTGCCTACTCTCAGAGCACACTGATAGTACATTTAGGCCACCTACCACACATGGGGACATCCTGTTAGAAGGATTTGAAATACAGTTCTCCTTCATTAATGCAGCTTAGGAGAATTTCCATATGCTGAGAGATTTGTCTTCTATGGAGCTGTGAGGGATTCTCCCCCCAGGCTCCATTAGCCATGGGAACATCTTTCTGGCCTGTTTCCAAAGAAACAGAGCCAAAATGCAGATTTGTTAGATAATATGAGCTGTATTCCCTGAGAGACTGCAACTCTTTTGATTTAGGAGAAAGCTCTTAGGACCAATGGAAGACCATAAGTGTTGTTATCTTGGCCTGGGAATGATACAAACCACCTTCTGCACTATCTAGGTTGTAGTAGAGGTACAACCTAAATTACCAACCTGATTTTCAGTTGTCCATGTATTAGAGCTTGCAAAAACCTGTCATATAGTAAAACGTGTCCTATAGTAGTCTTTGAAGGGTGGTAAAACCAGACACCTTAACTATCACTCGTAGCTACCGGATGGATATGTGGACCTCAGATGTCTAAAGATAGATCTTAAGGTTTAGTTGAAAATGAAAAGTGATGAACTTGGTGGTTTTCTCTCGGAATTATGTTTTGTGGTCTAGTAACCTAAAGTCCAAATTGTCTGCTTGGGTAGCAGCACGTGTAAAAAGTCTATTTCTGGTGCTTCAGTGGCTGTTTCTGCTTTATTGTTGAAGATAGGAACGCTGAAAATTTTGCTCCTCTCTGTGTACTGCTTTTTTGTGCATGTGCTCTGTTACTGATTTAACTGCAATGTCTGTTGATGTTAACCAGAAAGAATTGTGTGCCTGTTCCAAGTTTATAAGTGCAGCATCTATTCAGGTCCTGTTTCTAAATTACAGTCATGTCCAAAAACTAAAGAGTGGGCTTTTTAAAGTGCAAATGCATTGAAGCATGACTATAACAATAATGAGAAGTTAAAATAAGTAAATAATCAGTCCATCTGTTTTTTGGGGCCTGGCATGTTTCCACTTTGTGGGTGCTGATTCCTTTGTTGGGTAAGCCCAGGTTAAACCTGTATCTCTGAGAGACTCAAAGTGGTCAGTCACAGGATCTTGGTCTGTTTTCCCCCCTACACATGCACTAAAATATCTTCCTTCTGTTTTTTTGTTTTGTTTTAGAATCCAAAATGATTGAAAAGCATGGAGGATACAAATTCAATGCTCCAGTTGTGCCAACTTCATTTAATTTTGGAGGCCCTGCCCCAGGAATGAATTGAATTATCACTTTTCCTGCTACTGTGTGATTGTAGTGAAGAGCTTGTGTTCCTCCCAATAGTGGTTCCAGAACTGGTTCATGTTATCTACAACTCACTCTAAACTAACTTATAAATAGATTGGACAAAAGCCCCAGAAGTGGGACCTGATTATACAACATAATACTGGAAGGCAAACCAGAGGTTTTTTTGAAGATAGGAAGAATCTGAATTTAAAGCTTCAAATGACACACTTTGGAGATCGGAAATCAAGAGGGGATGTCATGAAGGCAGCTTTTCTTTTTCTGAGGAAAAAAATAGGCATGGGCTGCAGGACTATTTAAAATGTCTCATTTACAGTACAAGCTAGAAGGCAGACTTAATTTTTACACCTGTGGCAGTATGAGTATTTGCCCAGTTTCTTTCCCTTTTATCCCTGCTACTGGGTGTCTGTTCTTTTAATGTAAATAAGATAAGGTAATCAGATAGCCTTACTTAATCTTCATCATTTCCATTTATCAAGATTGTTCATATGTAGAATATTGGACACTTAATGTAGCACTACATAACTGATAAATCTGTAAATGAATTAGCACTTTCATATTGAAACAAGCCTGCTAGCCTATGTACAAAAATAGCAAAATGTTTGCTGTTTATAAAAATAAAAAATAAGGGATGTATTGGGGAAAATAATTTCAAGTTATTAATTTAAAATGAACTAGCAGTTTTGTACCTGGTGACTTTGTGGTGCAGTCACCTCTGGTTGTGACTTGAATTCGGATATGTAAAAAGGGGTTAGTGATACTTCATTGCTGCTAAAGAAAAAATAGCAACACCCTCCGTGTCCTTTGTTTTTTTTTAAAGATCTCACTGTACAAGCTAGAAAGTTGAACAAATGTGTACTCTAAGCACAAAGCAAAAATTTATCCTCTCTAAAGCAGGTAAATGAGATGTGAAGTTCTTAAGGTCAATTGAAGTGTGTGGGTGAAACATCTACATATGCAATCTATTAAAAACACAGCAATGTCATTGGCTGACCTGAGCTATGGTATATAAATGCAATTTTTTTTCCCCAGTTGTGCAAAATACTCTTTTTCCAGCTCATGGTAGTGCCTGTGCACTACTCCTGCATTTCATTCCCCCTCTTTTTGCACTGCAGCATTAGTGTGTGCTGTTGTCTGCCTGATCCAGACAGTGTATTTGAAGTTTTGCCAATCTTTCAGTTTTGAAGCCATGATTTTCTTCCTTCAAAGTTGCTGTAGTAACTAGTATTTTAGCTAGAGAGGCAAAATACAGTTCCCTCTGGGACCACTATCAAAACCACTGTATGAAGAAGCCAGCAGGGAGAGGCTGTGAACGGGTTGGCTTAAATGCCCCCTTTTTCTTTTTTAAAAGCAAAATCCATTGGCGTTTGATCTTGCCTTGAGGTCATTGGCGTCAGGTCTTTTAAATCAAATGTTTGGGTTTTTTTTTTTTTTCTTTAGGCTGTTTTTATATAAAAATTTCACCTGCTGTTACAATTGATATTAAACGAGCTACCTTAATTTAATGTAAGCCTCCAAAATTTAAATACAGGTTAAAAATAAACTGAGTTTTTATTTGTAAAAATGAAATGCACATATATATATATTATGATACTCAAAATGCAGTCTTCAGAAAATTGGTTTGTGTGGTGTGGTTTTTTCCATCAGCAGAGTAGCAGGATTTGGTGGTGGTTTTGGGGTTTCCTTGCTGAGCTGTCCAGCCCCTCCTCTCTGGGATGCCTTGCTCTGGTAAACATTTCCCTGCGCCTGGGGTGCCAAGGTGGGACACTGAGCCAGAGCTGCAGTGCCTCGCTGCCCTACCTCAGTACCAAAGGGACACTTGAAAAGCAAAGCACCTGCTTTGAAAAAGCCAAAATAATGAAGCCTTGGATGGGAATAGCCATCCTGGTGGTGGTGTGAGACCCAGGGTAGTTCCTGTGCATCTTTAGGTGACTGGTCAAGTGCACAGAGCAGAACTGATTTGGGGTTTTGTGACTGTACCTCACGGGCACGTACATGTGTGCTCTGGCCCCCAGGGAATCTAGACAAGGTTTTATTTTTGTAGAAAAAGCTGACAGACGTGTTTCCAGCATGCCTTCTCCTGTGCATTCCTTGGGAACACCCAGTTTGACATAAATCATTTCTGAACATCTGCTTGTTGGGTATCTGCGTACCTTTGCAGGCATCCAAAAAAATGGATGAGAACCTCTGAGGACAGATGAGCCACTTGGGCCTCCTGACAGAAGATGTGACAGCAGCACTGAGAAGGCTTCATATATAAAGCAGATGACAAAAAAATAGGGGGAAATCACCAATTTTAGTGCCATTGTCAGTTCTGGAACAATTATATTTTTCAAGTCACAAGTCAAGGGAAGAATTTTATCTTGGTGTGAGGAATACAGTCTTATTTCAAGGGTGCTTTTATGTGTCACTAGACTGGTTAGCAAGGAGCATCTTTTTTAAGAATGGATCTAGAACTTTGCTTTCCTTTGCTCCAAGAAATGTATTTATATAAATTACAAAACGATTTTGCATTGTTGTTGGTGGTGATAGCGCATTTTGTGATGCAATATATCAATTTCAGTGATACACTTATGTCAAATTAAAAACTGATCTTCCTTCTAGAACTTGCACTTATCCATTCCATTTTCAAGGATAATGCAACTCTAAAGGAAGAGCTGGGAAATTTAAAGCCTCTGTTTTTTCTATTATGGAAGATCTCCTTGGATTAATAAACATCTAAAGCAAATCCTTATCTTCACTTATTTCAGTGTGGTGTTTTGAATGTAGCTGTATCCTTACAGTAGCGTCCTGCTCAAGTTGCATAGCTTGAAGGTTTGTATTTCCCTCTCCAAAATACTTCTCCAAACAAATATTAGGCACAACCACGTTCTCTTTAACTGTGTTAAATATAAAAAAGTAGGCACTTTTAAAAAATGCTTACAGAGTAATTTTTTTTTTTTCATCCTAGATCACTGCCTTAAAAGAACTATTAATATGTGTCAGTGTAGTACAGCAAAGCTCTTCAAATCTCTTATAGCCTAGGACTGCCACTGCAAGATCACTTCTGCAGTGGAGTAATCCCTGACTACCTGCCAATAAACATGCAGGTGATTTCAATTGTGCATAGTAATGGATATACCTGGTAAGGTCGATGGGTTGATTATTTTCTCTGTCCAACCCTTCATCCAGAATGAGCAATATGGAAAAGCTTTGTCTGCTGCTGATTATCGGTTCCTTTTCAATCAAAATGTAGCTTTATCTTAAATGGTGTGTCACTGGTCTGTGTATTCTTTTCATAGCAAACTGTTGATGCTGGAAACATAAAGCACTTCAGAATGGGAAACTAGAGCATTTGAGAGAGATGTGAATAAATAATCTGTTAATACAGGGGGAGCTGGCAAATCAGAAGTAAGATTTTATTTTGGGTATTTCACTGCTGCTGTACCTCGACCCAAACTAATGGCTGCAGTTTGTATTTGGCTTAAGAATTGAAATTAGGAAACAGTAAATTAAGAAATAAAATCTGCTATTACGCCTGTTTGGGAATAAGCTTTTTTTGGGTTTTTGTACAACTGCAAGAATTTTGGACTGTAAGACTTTTGAAATATTATTCTGGAGCAAAACGCCCATGTTTTTACATCACTCATGTTCAGGAAGATGGAGTAAGTCCACTAGAGCTGGGCTTACTGTCCCATCAATGGTGATAATTCGCTCAACTGCGCAACAAGGTTTTCTTGAAAAAATCACATACGGAATTAACCGCTAACACCCTTTGCTTGCCTTAAACGGGAAGCTGTTGAACTATTTACTACACGCTTTCATACCTAAAAATCACGTACGGATTAAGAGTCCCAAGCATAGCTTTAGGCACAGCGTCCTCATTCCCCAGAGCCGCGCTGGAATGGCAGCCAGAGATAGTGCGGCAGCAGGCCGGGGAGGGAAAGGCAGAGCGCCCGCTGCCCCCGGCCCGGCCATG
>VZRL01007093.1:2864627-2909739 GCA_013397895.1 Origma solitaria
TCGGGGTGGCTCGTTTATTTTTGCATTTTTTCCCGTTGTTTGGATTTTTTCCCCTAATTTTTAATGTAATTTTTTAAAATGCATTGCTGTTATTTTTTAAAAGCGGTGTTTCCATCCAGCCGGCTGCAGGGCGGCATTAAGGTGCAGCGGCGGGGCCGGGGCTGGCTGGGCCCGCGCAGGCTCCGGCAGGAAAATCCGCTGCTCGTGCCCCGAGCCGCGGCGTTCCAGCGCGGGCCTGCCCGCGCTCTCCCGGGAGCAGCTCCTGGCACCTTCCGGCCTGCTGAAATCCGCCTCTTTTGCTGCTTCTCGCTCACCTCGCCAAAATGCAAAAGCATTTTAACATTTTTTTTTTTTTTTTTAAGTTTTATGGGGTTTTTTTTTATTTTTACAATTGCTCTTGGCGTTCCTTTCATCTTTTTTTTTTTCCCACTAGAACTTCTAATAGAAAGGATAATGAGAAGCTGCTCCTCTAGAGAAATGGCCCTGAATAATGCAAAGATTTTTATTTTGTTTTCTGATAAGGCCTTATTTGTGGTGCTTCTTCATTCAGAAAAAACGACGTGACTTCCGTGCAAGTTTAAATTAAACGAGGCTGCGGTTGAGCAGCTCCACTCAAGTTTAATTTTTTTTTTAAGGGTTTATTTTGAACTCTTAAAGAATTGCATCTGCCATCATATGCAGAGTGGTACCACTATTTGTAAGGAATGTTATTTCAGGTCCAGGGACGCAGGAACTTCAACCTTGCAGTCTCAAAGCAAACATTTCCAAAGCAAACATTTCCTCTTGTTTTGTTGAGATTCTGCTTCAAATCTTGTGTGTCTGCTGTCTTAGCAGACTATATACCAGATATTTCTGTTGCAGATTCTAGGTGATGGTACCTGAAAAATTATATTAGACTGTCCTTAACTAGCAGCTTTTTAACATAGACATAGTATATTGTTAGCTTTGTATGTTTGCCATACAGCTTTAGAATGGCAGAGTGCGATGTAGCTGTGTTTTCATGGCTTGTTTCTTTGTATTACTGCATTAATGCCTTGAGCTTTCTAGCTGTGTTTGTGTCAAAAGCGATTTGTCTGTATCATTGCAGAAAAGGAACTTCATGAACATGTGGTTAGATAATAGATGATTGTTTTGGTAATTGATTGCAGTTTAAATGTGATGTAAAACATTTTGGAAGAGTTTTGAAAAGTGTGTTTCAAATTGATTTAATAATTTACCTGTATTTCAAATTGATTTAATAATTTACCTGAACTGTTCTTATTGCAATTAATATTTCATTTCTAGTACCCTGTCTGAGGAAGAGTAATATTGCTTTATATAAAAGTCTCAAATAAGCAAATACTTAAACAAATTTGAAAGGTCCTTTAGGTAGAAAGTCACACTGACTTCACTCTGTCTTCATTCTTGTCTAGCTTTTGATGCTGTTCTCAGAGGAGAGGCACAGTGGTAGGCAAGTGATGAGTAGTGCCTGGTAATGGGTGCCAAAATTAGGCTGTAAATTAGTTTTTTTTTCTTTAGAATATCTCCAGCTGTGTGCTGCTTCAGCTCAGTGGATGTTTTGCTGTCCTGTACTGCCCAGGAGAAGGGAATTGTCAGGAGTTAGAGCAGTGGACAGGTCTAAGTGCTGGCTGCTGCTGCTGTGACTGCCCACCTGCCGCTCTGTGGGATGGGCACAGGCTTTAGGACGAGGATTCCTCAGCTTTAGCTTGGTCAGGATGGCTTTATTTAGACTGCGGGATGTTGGTCTTCCCTTGCTATTGTATGTCAGTGTTCACCACGAGAGTTTTGGGTTAGCACGTGCTCAGCATGGGTGGAGTCTTTGAGGACGCTATTAACACTTTGAGGAGTCTTTAGCTGGTACCTGTGAAACGAATTGCTTTCCAAAGGGCTTGGCTGAATTTGGATGAGTTTCCACACACAGAGATAATCAGGGCAATTCGTCCATTGTCGGGCCTTACAATGGCCAGAATGCAAATATTCATGAGGAAGGTGGGACTCCTCTTAGTGCTCTTGTGCTTACTCTTTTCCTGTCTGCATTTTGACTTGTACCTGCTACCTTGGTCATCCCCATAATTTCTGCTTCCCGTGATATCTTATAACTCCTGCAGCCTCTGACTTGTATGTGCATAGCACAGCATCCCAAGCCAGCCTTTTCTTGCCACTGGCTTTTTTTCCTGTGTTGCTACGTCTCCTGCATATCTCTGCAGCTCACCAGCAATGCTTTCTGCTCAGCGTTCATAGGGAGCAGCTTGGGTTTTCATCTCTTCTATGCAAGGAAATCAATTTACCTGGTAAAGAGGGTGTGAATTGGGTAGTCTGCTTACTGTGGCTTGTGTCACAAAAGATCGCAAAAGATGGAAGGAACGTTTCTGCTTAGCTTATGGATCCCTGAGATAGACTGTCTTCCAAACCGATGGATCCTCTTCTTGAATCTAGGAGTCCAGCACTGGAGTTCCAGCTCGTGTAACTAGAGGTGTGCATAGGTCTTGTTCTGAGCGTGGAGTGAGGAGTCTGAGGGGGGTCTCTCCATGGACACCATTTCTAGGGAGGAGGAAAAGGAAGTCTTGTGACCCATCTTGGCACAGGGGGGTTCATGGGGTTTTGTCTGTACCCTAGTGTAACTTGATCTGCCCTTAGTTGTGTTTAAGGGAATGTATGATTTTGCAGCATTTTGCACTTTGCACCAGGGATCATTGATCAGTTACTCAAAACTAAATTGGACTAAATTAGTAAATGCTTCCAGTGACTTAGCCTGCTAAAGATTTCTGGGTTACATGTCTCTTTTTAATTGTACAGTGGGATTGTACTTTGCTCCACCAAGATAACACTTGTTAAATAAATGAAGTTTTTGGTTTTGGAGGGAATTTACAGTTCCAGCAGGTTTTGCAATTTTCAAGGTTGACACCAGCGTTAAAACTACATAATGCTTGTCTCAGTGTGTATTTTACTGTCTGCAGAATGTTCGCCTCTGTATACACTTGAGCAGAAAGTTGTGTTACCTGCTTAATGCTCTTGGATTTAATTTCTGACAACAGATTTTGGAAGAACTGGAAGATGGGTCCATATCTGCAAGTTAGTTGGTTTGCTCATATTTGAAGTTTATTCATACATAGCTACTATGGTACAACACAGAGTTCTGTAGGATGTATTTAGATATACTGTGTTTCAGTTGATGTTTGTAATCTGGTTTTGTCAATCCAGCAGGCTGCCCCTTCAGTTCCTGAAATACAAGCCTGTGCGAAAGAACTGCCATTAACTGTCATGGCTAATGCTGATACAGCTGTAATGCAGATACCAGATTGCTAATTAACTCATAGCCACACAAAACAACTCACTCAAAATTCCTCTTTTTGTCGGTAGTCTCAGTGGATTTGCAGGATTTGAGAGGGCATGGTCAGGATTCATTTATTTTGGTGATGTAAGAAAGACTTTTGTGATTGCTTGACAGGTAAAAAGTTGGAAGTCCATTTGGCATCGAAGTAAAACTACAATAGAAATAGTAGGTCTCAGTTTCTTTCAGATTTTTAGCCCTTAAGTATTCATCTAATCACCAGATGTTCCCACTTTTACTTAAAACACTGATATTAGTGGAGATTTTATGATTTAAGGGAGAAGTAGCCCATGAAGTGCTTCAGAAGTTAACTGTATCTATATATCTTTTTTGGTGTAAATAGGCATCACTGCTCATTTCTAGGAGTACCTTAGATACAGTTGTGACATGCAACACCTGGATGCCTTCTTGATACATATTTTAGCTATATATGCACTTGATGGTGAAAACAAACCAAACAAAAGCTAGTAGTTTTTAAAACACGCAGATTTATCTGTTAGGTGCTTTAAATCTGTTTCTCCCTTCATAGTTCCAGGGTGAAAATCCATTTGGAATGACATCACTACCTCACTAGCGTGCTGTAAAATTACTTTAAGTTTGGGGTTTTTTCATCTTTGGTAATGTTCTGAGTTCTTTCAGAAAATCAGCCGACCTGTCATAGGTTCAGCTTTTTTTCTGAGTATGCACATTATAATTATTTATCCTAACTATTTTTTGCCTATTAAAACACAAGTAATTTATTACCAGTCAGTCTGCAAAAAAGAAATGGGTTTGAGGGTTCTTAGAAAGGTATGCCTAAGCATTGATAACACGAGTTTGGCCAGAAGAGGAGAAACGTGTCTTAACTTTGAACAGGGAGTACCACCGGAGTTGGGACAAACTTGATGGCTTGTTTTGGTAGGAGAGTTGCACTGTTGCATTTGCAGTAGGTCTGCAAGCTGCTCCATACACAGACAAGCTTTCCTAATGACACAGGGGTGTTTCAGTCATGCGTGAATTTGGTGTTTGGTACAGATTATATGGGTGGCCCTTCTTCAGGCCAAACCTCTACTGCTGTGTACTACTACTAATAATGATAACAGCTGTGTCATTAGTGCATTGCTCATTGACCAGCTGCATTAACATGCTTTTTGTACTATATTAGTATAAAACTTTTGGAATCCTGGTGTCTGTACCTCTGTGCATGGTGCTGCATGGATCTCAGTTGCTTTGTCAGCTTCCATGCATGATTTTTGGAATTGGTTCTGTTGGAAGACTCCCAAATACGTTTCAAACCCCTGGCTCAGGAAGCTGTGCTGCTGGAACAGTGCACCCAGTGCAGATGTGGTCATGGAACTGCGTGTTTGCTGTGAGCTGCTTGTCCCAGAGCTGCAGCATGAGTTTAATTAGCTTCTGTCAGCACTGTTGACAGCTCATGTGCTGATGGAACTACTCTGGCCTCCTTTCATTAACCAGTAATTTCTTCTCTCATTTATTCAAGAAATGTGTGAAGTTAGCCGTCATATTTGGGATCAGCCTGAGTCTTCTCTACATGTGTAGGACTTGGTGGTGGTGGGTGGCTTTCTGATCTGCCCATGTTTAAATGCCATACTTTTGAAAATAATAGCAACCTTAGCATTCCCACAGTGTGAAAATACGCACACGCGCATAATCTCATTAGAGTAAGAATTTGTAAATATTCTTTATTCACACTGGTTCATCCAAATTTATAGATATATCTATAAAATGCAAGCATTGATATCTGACAATACTTACAACATTCACAATTTGTAGATGGGATTTGCAATAGAAACTGTGTGGTAATGAGTTTTGGGGGAAAAACACTGCTGGAACATCAAGTAATTTTGTCAGGCTAAATGTGGTTCCCACTGCTTACACTGAAGTCAGACTGAAGTGTGGTTACAGCAGTGATAAATTTGGTCTTGCATTTATTTTTCATTTCTGTAGAGATACCAAACTCTGTGGCAGTGATTTAGTCTTGAACTGCATTATTACTAGGCTATATCTCTTGTGGAATAGAAAGGTTGAAATACTGTGAAAAGGAGCCTTGAGTTTGCAGACCTCAGCTTCAGAGTGTGTTTGTTGTGCTTGTGCAGTTGATGGAGCTCTCAGTCTTGGTCGAGTTTTTCTCCAGGACCAGACTTAGAGCCCATGGTTTATCATTCACAACATTTCTTTACCACGTAGGAAGTTAGAAGGTGATTGTGTGATTTGCTGTTAAATAATCTGAATCCAACTGTTAACAAGATTCTGTAGGAGAGGTTTTTGTACTGTATTTCAGCCTTGTTTCCATTTTATACTGTGGATTATTAATGTGGTGGAAATTGCTGTTTAATTATGTTTTGCCTTTACAAGAGACTGGAGAAAATACAGTACAAGAAATTGAGATTATGTGAGAAAGGACAGCAATTTAGAGGTGCCCAGCCTTAAGTAATTGTTACACTTACTGAAAGTCAGTCTGACTGCCAACAGCATAAACCCCAAATTTTCAGGGCAGTGGTAAAGTCCTGGAAAAGGTAAGGGCTTTTTCTGAACAAGGAAATCCACATCCACTGAAGTGTTTGATCAGAGCATGCATAGGATCTAGATTTAATTTCTGACCCTGCTACAGATTTCTGCTGTAATACTGGAAAAGATTATCATGCAGCTACATAGGGGACCAGAAGTAAGACTGTAAAAAGACTCTGCGTTCTCCTGTATCTGTTTCTGAGCTTACAGATGACAAATGACAAATGACTTTATGTAATTAGCGGGGGCAAAAATGCTAAAAGTTCTTTGGGTTGTCTGAAAAAGCTTTATGTGGAATAGTCAGTTTTCCCATATGTCATGCTCTTTTTTTGCACTGAGAAGAAGGCTGTAATATATATGAATTATCAATTGAAGTGTATTTAACCAGATGGTTAATTGTAGGTACTAGTTTTGATTTTTCACCCATTTGTTACTCGGACTAGTTTTGTGAAATTACTGATATTTGCAGTCATATCAGTTCTTAAGGACCTAAATGTAGCTAGTATTTAATTCAGAAGAAAAACTTAATTATATTACTGCGTGGACATGCTTGAACTGATTTTGGGATCCAGCTTTGTCACAAACACAGCAATACAGTTTTCTAAAATTCCTCCATGAAAGCTTCACTATTGTGAAGCTATGTGTTATTTGCCATCTTACCCTTCTTGATTGGTTTTTATTTGCTGTTTTTGTAAGTTTTATAAAATTACAATGGCTTTGTACATTATTTAGCAGTGTATTAAAAATAAAAGTGATGTTTCTTTTCAAATGAAATAAATGCATATTATTTCAAACTTCTCAGTGCTGTCTGCATGAGGGGAATGAACAATCACAAGGTTGCTGAATGTCTGGAGTAGCTATTTTCCTGTCATTCTTTCCCAGATTTTTCTGCACATTCTAAGTTTGTATTTTATAACAGTAAGTTTTCTTCCATGACTGCTATTACAAACTTTATTCCATTTCCTGTTAATCATTCTCTAAGCATCATCTTTGTCTCTCTGAGGAGTTTCTGCTACTGTCACTGCAGGATGTTTTCCTTTTTCCAGGAATAAAGTGGTACATTCATTCTTTAAATGACAAATTCCTGCTATTTTCCAGCTACCCTGGGCTCTCCTCATTCTGTCCTCTCAGCTGCTGGAGTTCCCAAGTTCCTCAAACCCCCTTTCTGCTCCAGGGCAGCCATGCCCTCTGCCAGCTCTTCCCTTGCTTTTCAGCTGCCTGAATCCCACCTGCTGGTTCTTAGTTGCTTGATTCCTCGTTTTTATCAGAGATTCCTGTTTCCACTTGCTAAATTGAGTTTACATAAAACCCTTTCTTCTAACACTGCATCCTTTCTCCAAAACAAGCGATAGCACCCAGGGTTTCTATTGGTTTGAGTGTTGGTGGAGGGAGAAATACAGGAGGTGCTCTTTAGATAGGCAGCTTGATGAAGTCTTCATGAAAATCCTTTTGGTTTTAACCACCCTCCCCCCCACATGCCTTTGGTTTTCAAGTGTTGAGAATTTAATGTAGGCCTGAGTTTAGTTTTTCTTTTCAGATAGTTTGTGGGGGGTGGTGGTTTGGTTTTTTTTTTAAATAAAACTTGCACCTCTGTACCCCACTGGATGCCTGCTTAAGATACCAGTGTTAGAGTGGGAGTGGCTGCCTGTTAGACACTCTTGTTAGTTCAGAGATTTTGCAGTCTAATTTTTTTCTCTCAGGCTGATTTTTTGTGAGAAGTGTCTTAACCGTCCTAAAGAATGGTAATATTTTCTCTGCATGGATACCATAGACATGTTTTGGTGACTAATCATTTCAGGAATGCAAGATACGTTACTGTCCTTGTGAAAGTGTTCCCAAATATCGTCATTGATGTGCCTTTGAAAATTGACAGTTGCAACTTGCGTATGATCTGTGAAGATTTGCAAGAGTTCACAAAGTCAAGTCTCAAGTTTTCACTTCAGTGAGTACTTCGTGACTGAGCCTGTACTTGTCTTTTCTGTAAGACAGCTCTTGAGATTAAGCAGAATCCATGTGTGTCAATCTTGCCAAGCTGCTATGCAGGCCCCACTCCAGGGTTCCTGTTTTTTCCTAAAAATGGATGCTGTCAGCTGCTGTTAACTAATGAGCTGCAATATTTGAAGTGGGTAAAAGAAATCTTTTGTAGACTTTTACTGAGAGAACTGGCAGACAGGACATTTAAAGAAGAAAGCTTAGTGATGCAAATGCAAAGAAACAAAAGCAATGAGGTGAAACAGGGAAAGAAGCTGGTGAGATTCAGATTGGAAAAAGGATGAAGACAAATGTGATGGAAGCTGAGGAGAAAGCAGAAGAGAGTGACTAAAGTGGAGGCAAGGGAAGAGATTTGAGTTTGATGAAAACAAACTGGTTTTGAAAAAGCAAAGGAAATTTTAAAATGTTAGGAGAGCAGATTTGCAGGGTGGGTGACAGACCAACAGCATGGTGATGCTGTTGTAAATGGACGCATTATTGAAATGATTATCAGAGAGCAGTTGAAGTTGGAAGGACTTACAGAAGTTACCTGGCTCAGCCCTGACCAAGGCAGGTCTCATTAGAGCAGGTTGCCCAGGGCTGTGTGAAGTTGCTTTGAACACCTACAAGGATGGAGAGTCCATACCCTGTCTTGGCACTTTATTCCTGTATTTGACCACTCTTACAAAGTAATGAAGTAAGATCAATATCTCTGATACACTGATCCTTTTCTCTACAACACAGGCCAACTCTACATCTTTCCTCGGAGCTCATAGCCTTCTCTGGTTAGTCAGTGTTCTCCGCTGGGGCGAAAGAGGAGAGGCAAGAAGGGAGTAGCACATCCACTTGTGGCTGAGGGTTCTCTTCCCTGCTCAGCAGAGTGGCAGAGCAGAGCAAAGCTGCTGTGTCCCTGAAGAGTGAGTAAAAGCTGGGTGCTGGTGTTTGGGAGGATCCCAGTGCTCCAGCCTTTTACGGGTGATATACTTCCAAGGTGGGTCTAAACATGAACTGTTGGCACAGGGAGGCAGGAAGGGGAAAAGACCCTGTGAGGGACCACAGAACAGACCAGCAGCAAGAGAAGACTTAAGACTGGTTGCAGGAGTTGGTGTGGACATGAAAACATTTTAGATTATTCTAACAGGAAGGATGGGATTATGTTTGGGTGGAGGCATGTTCTGGAAATGTTGTTCCATGATAGGACTGAAGAAGAAAAGTGATAGTTCGAGAAGGGATGGAGTTGTGGCTAAGGAACTTAGTGGAAGGATGGAGGATTGAGAAAAGGATATATTGGAAGTGACCATTGAAAGCAGCTAGAACTGGGAGAAACACAGACTGCATTGCTGCTGGGTTCTTATGTGAAATTGTATGATTGTCCAGATCATCTGGAATAAAGGAAAGTTGCAGATATTGTTCTGTGTGCAGCAGTTCCTTTTAGTTCTTACCCAGTGTGTGATAGTTGATAGTCCACCATGCTACAGTAACAAACGCTGTGAAACAATTTAAACAAATACTGTTGCTCTGTCAGGCCTTGAATTTATCTGGCATTAGATTACTTTTTCTTCCAAAGCTTCTACTCGCCCCTTGAGCAATTAGTCCTGCTCAGACTGTCAGCACTATGCAGCTGTCTGCATGGACTGGCTCCCTCACTGCTGCCCAAAGCTGAGAGAAGAGCTGTGAGTTCTGGAGGAAGGCAGATAATACTAAAGGTGCTGGGGATTCTTAAAAGATACTTTGTTTAAGAGAGGGAGTACTTGTCAAGTAGACCCAAGGTGAAAGGCCTTTGAGGTGCATGGAATTGTTTTACTCTATAGTTCTAGTCAAAACCAGTGATTGAGGAGCCTTTCTTCTCTGCTGTGTGAAATGGTCTAGCTGTTTTGCAGCCTGTTTCCATGAGGTGTCCTGAAAAGGGAGTGCATGGAAAATACTGACAGTACAGACCTCTGTTAGTGGTTCAGCCAGCCTCTGTGTACCACTGGCATATAACACCAGAATTAGTTAATTTAACTTGTTACAAGCTGGCTGCTGCAGCAAAGCAGCCCTTGCAAATTGCTCTGGATAAAACTCTTTTTGCTGCTAGTTTATTGGTTTTTAACTGCAACAGTTTTCTGATCTTATTTGCTGCACAGTACATGACTGCTGGGCTGCTTCACTTCAGTGCCTGCTCAGGCTGACTCTGTAGCTACAGCATGCTGGTTTTTGGCTTGTGAGCAAAGTGCTTCCAAAGTAAAAGTTTGCTATTTGGAGATGGGGGTTGATAAGTGAGTTGTAGGGAAAGAAGTTACTTGTCCAAAGTCACAATCATGGACATGGCAGAGGAAGAGGTTGAACTGAGGATCTTACATCCTTGTACAAGTCCTTGCCCCTTAGATTGTAGTATCCAAAACAAACATTTCTATTTCATTTTCTTCAGAAACGTCTATGGAAATGCAATTTAGTCTGGATGGCTTCACTTTTTCTTGTGTATTAAATCTCTTTTAGAGGCCTCATTTTCTGTAAAAGTTTCTTTTCCTGAAAAGGGTGTTGAGAAGAATTACCCATCTTCTTTTGGATATTAAAAAAAATTTCTCACACCCATTTTGAATTTTATTTTGGTTTCTAACTTAATTTTATCTTCTTTTTCATGCCAGCGTTGTTCAAGGTTCAGATTCCTTATTGCAAGACAGTATTTTAATCTCCCTAGTGTTCCAGAGAGAAATTGTAGAGGATTTTAATCTTGGAAGCCATATTTCTTACAGAATTATGAACTGATCATTAGTAATTTTTTTTTTTTGTATGATTTTCAGTGTAACATATGAAAAACCTTTAACCTTCCAAAAGCTACCCCTTTCATTCCACTTCATTTATTAAACTATGTCTGTTCCATTACCTGGAAATAAGAAACAGCCTGCAGCTCTAGGAAATAATCTGGCTCACTATATACACTTGGATGTATTTGGAAAATACTGCTTGGGTGTAATTTTCAACTTCTAAGTTAGAGTGGCAAACTTTAAATACTGTAGGCACACTGAAGTACCTACACTGTCTAATTTTGTACTCCTTATTCTTTAGTTTTGACAGAAGAGCAATTTTCTCAGTGGTCTTTGAGACTGTTGATGAATTGCTTATTCAAGAGCAGATTTCTGGACTGTAGAGGTAAAAACAGTTAAATGCATTTATAAAGGTGCTCATAAGTCAATTAAAACCCCTAGATGATTATTCTCAGCCTTGAATTATAAAACAGCAGGTCATAGAACCACACTACGATTAAAAGCTGTGATGTGATCGCTCATATGTGATGTGATCTCCCATATCAAAACATGCCTGGGTAAAAATATGAGTATCCAAAGGGATGGCTCTGTCTGGTTCTGTGAGATACAGCAGTCACTCCCTAATCACTATCCTCTTGTCTAATTGACAAATTTTATCATGGGATGCTTCATTATTTTAAAGGACAGAGTGTTTTGGTTGGTTGGTTTTTTGTTTAAACAGAAACCTTTCTGGAAAATCTAGGGAAGTAGTTGAATTGTTTAGTTAGACTTTCCCAGTGTGCCATTGTTTTTAAACCTCTTACTAGCACTGGAGAAATCTTTAATTTGTACAGATAAAGCCCTGCTGTTGTCATGGGTGACTATGGGTGAATTATCAGCTTTATTTCAATTCTGGGGACAAACAGGTATCATTATTTTTACTGTTATTACCGCCATTATTCTGTATACATTGGTTAAATAAATGAAATTTAAATGTGGTAGATGCACTTTAATTTAGTAACTGCTATCTGAAGTCCTTAATATCCGAGTTGAGGTAGTAATACTTATCTATTCTTTTGAAATATTTTCCAGATAAGTCAATCATTCTTTTCATCTATTATATGCAAAACATAAGATATTGGTAGCAGCTGTATAAACATCACATTAAACTGGGATTAACTAGTTCTGGTTCTGTATTTCAATTTTCTGGTTTTTTAATACTTTCTTTCTAGGTAGACAATGTTATTAGCTCAGATAAATCGAGACTCTCAGGGAATGACGGAATTTTCTGGAGGAGGAATGGAAGCCCAACACGTGACTCTGTGTCTAACAGAAGCTGTAGCTGTGCAAGGTGAACCTTCAGGTTAAAATATCTCTACATTATTCTGTATTTTTTCTTTGAAACTCAGATAAAACACGAAAATTCATGTAGTGTATTCTGAATTAAACGTCCAACAGAAAACAGTTAACTGAGATTGATTAAATTCACTAATTTAATTCTGAATGAAAATGATATTTTAGTTAAGATAATAGAAGTGTAAATGTGCCAAAAAGATACGATCTGTATTCTCAGTATAGTCTTAATGTTTTATGCTTTGTAATTCAGTTTATATTTAAGTATGTATTAAACAAGTTGAGTTTTAAAATATATTAATGACTTGAAATTGGCTTAAACTTGATGTTTTCTTACAGCTTTGTTACAATTTTACATGATTAGAAACTCTTTCCTAAATCTGTGTTTAAATAGTTTTGTGTGTATTTAGACAGGTAGTGTTGTACAAAACAAAATTATCAATACAAGTATGCGTGTCATTATTTAATCTGTTGGCTCTGATGACTTAATTCATAGTTCTTCTAAAACCTCAGCTTTGTAGTTATTTATTCAGTGACGTATTTTTTTTAGTTAAGGAAAATAACATTCTAGCTGTCATGTTTACAGAGCAAAATCTTGAACGTATGACCCCAGTATGTGTCCAAGGTTCAAAAACCAGAAAGCAATAAGAGCTACTGCTATTATTATTTATCAAATCAGCATGCTTTCAGGGGATTTAGTAACTTATGGAGGTCTTTAGGTTGAGATTTCTAGGGTTTCATGGCGGTTATAGTGAAGGTGAGCTTTTCTCCCTGGTAGATGGTGACAACTTGGAAAACATGGAAGGTGTAAGTTTGCAAGCAGTTACCCTGGCTGATGGCTCCACTGCTTACATCCAGCACAATTCTAAAGGTAGGCAAAGGACTGCGAACTGAGGGCTATTGAAGTGGTATTCCCCTTTCTAACCCTCTCTTTGGGTTGCAAAGTCAGGCAAAATCTGTGCAATGTTTCTGAAGTTCCAATTCCAGTTGGAAATTGCAGCTGTTACAGTAATACTATAAAGTAAATATTTTATTTTTGCTACTAATAAGGTGCAAAAATGAAATTCAGAACATAAGTCAAATGAAAGTGATCTTTATGGTTCTAACACAGACACCAGCATTGTGCCTAACAGATAGGACAGCACAGCTTTTCTCTTCTTTTTAATCCCAGAATTTAAAAGCTCTATGCAGTCACACTGTGCTTGCTATTTACCAAACATTATTTCTCATTGATATTTTATTATATGTTAATTTAGAAAGTATCAACTGTCTGTTAAAATTGTGATGTGTTTCACAATAGAATTCTTAAAAATATTCTGTATATTTCAGATGGTAAATTAATGGATGGCCAAGTGATTCAATTAGAAGATGGTTCTGCTGCTTATGTTCAACATGTACCTATGCCTAAAAGCAGTGAGTGCAATAATACAAGAAATATGTTATAAAATAATGTATTACTGATAAATATTGATGTTAAGTAATGAACAGTCATCATAATAGCTTGATTTCTTATTTTAATGGAAACAGTCATGAAGAGATCTTAGGTCTTTTGTAATCCTAGGTATTTCATGTTTAATCTTTCCATCAAATGGATTCTTTGAACTCTTGCTGAAGTGCTGTAATTCTTCCTTCTGAGCAGGGGACAGCTTGCGTCTGGAAGATGGACAAGCAGTTCAGCTGGAGGATGGAACTACGGCATTTATTCATCACACCTCAAAAGGTAACTGCTTTCCAAGTGTGATGTATTACATCAGTGTTCAACAAAGCTTCAGCAGTATAAAAGAGGATACTCTCTCTAAAAACTATCATCTTACTTAGTGGGATTCCCAGTGTGGATTTTTGTTGCTTTAACTTGGTGAAATCTGAAAATTGTTGAAATGAGACTGGTTCAGTTCCTTACATGGGTCTCATGTAACAGTTAGAAATGTAATCAAACCCAGTGTATTTCACTTTTTTTTTTAGCCCAGGATCACATTAAAGTAAGTATATACCGTTAGGTACTAGGGTAGAAAATGTGACAGGTGACAGTCAAGAACGCAAATGTATTTATCTCAAATGATAACTTATGTTTCTGCAGAAGATGATTATACTAGTCTTGGAAATAATACCACTTCTCTAGAAAAAGTGATCAAGTATATATTTTAAGTCTCTTTAAACCAGTGTGACAATTACGTTTTACGACCAACAATAGTAAGAGGAAAGACTGTAATATAGAACTTTTTTGTTAGAAGTTGTTTTATATTTTGTGTTTCCTGTACATATTTGCATGATTCTCTTCTTAAAAAGTGTGAGATCTGTGAATTCTGAAATCTCAAGTAATGATATCAGTAGATCTCTTCCATTATTTTTATTTTGAGTGGGTTTGAAATGGAAAGCATGTTTATATTCCTGATTTCCCTTGTAAATAAAGCTAGGTCAATATAAATTTTTTCTGTACTTTTGTAAGTGTAGAAATAAAACTATGGGAGGTGTTGTCTTGCAAACAAATTCCTATATTATTCGTAATATTATTTTAAGTGTTTATATTTCTCATCTACTAGTGGTTATATTTCTCATATATTTCATATGTGCATGTGACTTCAGGAGACACTTCCTGAAGCGCAGTAGTTTCTCATGTCACACATTGCTGCTCCTTTCAGAATGCTAACACTTTGCAATATCATTCCTCAGACAGTTATGACCAGAGCGCATTGCAAGCCGTGCAGCTGGAGGATGGAACCACTGCCTACATCCACCACACGGTGCAGATGCCGCAGTCAGACACCATTTTAGCCATCCAGGCCGATGGCACAGTGGCAGGACTGCACACAGGAGATGCTGCCATCGACCCAGACACCATCAGTGCTTTGGAGCAATATGCAGCCAAGGTATTCTGGAAGGCAGTTTCTCTATCCATCACGTTTTAATGTGGCAGCACAACATAACTGGCAGCATGAGCCAATTGTTGTTTAAGAAATAAAATTATGACTGAGAGAGTCTCAGACTCCTAGAAGAGAGAACAGCAAATTGTCATGACAGTGCTTCACTGTCATGAGTAGCTCTGGTGTGTAGTGTTGCATGAAAAGGAGAAAAGATTGAACACTTTACTGGAGTCAGATTTAGAAAGCAATGTAGACAGCTAAATAATAATCTTCTCTATAATATAGCATTGCAAAGGAGTCTCTTGAAAGGACACTGTTTAGAAAGGACAAAGTTAAATTACTCTTTTTCAGGCACTATTGCTGATTTTATTTCATAAATGGGAAGAGTATAGCAAGGACAACACATGGTATGAAGTGTAAAAAAGACAATTAGGCAGTTACTGAGTTGAGAGAAAACTTCTCTGATCCATACTTTCAATAGTAAAAATGTGGTATGATGCACGAAATTCATGCTGTTCGCTTTACTGGACTTCTGTAAAGCATGATGTAAATATAGTAATGAGTGATGCAACTTCCATGACTCTGTAGTTTAGGAGCGTCCCAGTTGCTGGATAATTGCCAACAGTGCTTGTATTGCTCTGGAAAAAGAGCAGAATAAATTTTCAAGTCTGTCCTCTTAGTGTCACTGAGAATTGTCAGATTTTGGGAGAAGGCCAGTTAGGATAATTAAATAGCTTATTCACTGTTCTTTTCATTATGCTTCTGTCTGTTAGAATTGAGAGATCCTAAGGCAGCCAGTCAAATTTTATTATGATTGGCTATGCCTTAGCATTTCATTAAATAGAAGGTCAACATTAGCTGAGCTGTAATCACAAGCTTTTACACATTCCATAGCTGCTATTTCATTTAGATTAAATCAATCTTAACTTTGTCCTTCTTAAGCAGCAGCTATATTCATCATCATTTCTGAGAAGTTTCTGTTTTGAGAAGGTAAAGAAGAAACAGAAGAAATGCAAATAAATTTGCATTTGCATCTTATTTAACTCAATGTATATTTTTTAATTCTATAATGTGAATTTGTTTTCTGTAGTGCACTTTTGTGTTTATTTAGGAAAAATGCAATTTTCTTTAATCTTTCATCTCAAGACCTTATTCTGAATTTCCTGGAACCTTTAGGGACAGTCAGTAGAAGTGAGTTTCCAAGCACTGCACCTGGTTTATGTACAAAACCAAATAAGAGCTCAATGGCGAGAAGCCTGTCTTTTTCTTAAAAAGGAGAAAAGCAGTTTTGTGATTCTTCTCCATGTCCATGTACGCTTCACAGTGAGGCAAGGTACATTTTTCATAGCAGCTGGTGTTACACTTTGAAAAAGGTACAGGAAGAAATTAAATACACAAGCTAAGTATATATAGGATTTTATAAAATTTTAAGTAGCACCAAGAAGAGTAGTGTTTTGCCATTGTCTGTATGAGTTTCAGAACTGGGAAACATCAGGTGAAACTGTCAGGTGATGGATTCAAGAAGAATGATGAAGACATTTTCAAACAGCACAGTGTTAGGACACAGCATGGCTTGTAGGATATTGTGGACACTAACATGTCCTTGGATTCAAGGAGTAATTAGATAAATTCATAGAAGAAAAATGTGTCCAGGGCTATTAGGTAGAAACATGTGACTTCTGGTTCAGGAAGTTCACAAGCCACAAATTGCTTGGAGGTTGGGAGAGTATTATGGGGAATGCATCACTATGTGCTTGGCCTGTTTGTTTAGTCTTCTCCAGCATCTGCTACTGGCTGCTGTTGGAAATGAAATGGTGCAGCAGTATGGCCTTTAGTTTGACTCAATGTAGGTGTTCTTTTGTTTTTAATTGAAGGCAGACTAAATCTTTCTATAATATAAAAGAGAGTCTTTTAGGAGGAGCTCAAAGATCTGCCATGGAATCCTTCCAGAATTCTTGCAACACTGCAAAAGAGAGGTGTATTGTTGGGTGTCTTTTTTTTGTTTGGTTTTTTTAAGGTTTTCTTTACAAAACTTAAAGGGCAACAAAAATTTTAAAGGTGGATTTGGAGAGTGGCGATTCTTTGTTTCCCTGTCCTATGCAACAGGCAGAAACACAAAGATCAGTGGGGTGCCCAAGATCAGTGTTGAATATAAGAGAGTTAATACAAAAAGATCCAAGCAGACTACTCAGAAGCTCAGTGGACGTGATGGAACATGTGCATTTTTCATTGTCCCTCACTTCTTGAGGCATACTTTCCCACAACATGCAAAGCACATACAGACTTAACTACAGTCCTCTAATTTTGGGCTGAGTCAATGCCACCATCCTCCCAAAGCAGCCAAGGAAAAAAGAGATCACTGCTCTCAGTGAAGTCAGAAGATGTATGATAGAATTGTGAAGAGGTTACAACACATACTTTCCTTCCATAAGCTGTTTTCCTGTGCCATCACAGCTGCTGGCAAAGTACAGTTCCTGGGATTTGTGCATGCCTCAACACATGCACACATATTCTGTTTGGATCATTTGTTTCCAATAGTTGATCAAGTTCTAATTTTGTGTCAGCAGTTTATTTCTCAACCAACAACAGGAAGTTCAGGATGAAATAATTCAAGTCTCCTTTCTGTGAAGGTTCTCTCCCCTTCCTTTAAAAATTCTAAGGGTGAAGGTCCTGAAATGGCACCCAAGAATTACCTGCTTTCTGACTCATTTTCAGTCTCTTTGTAACATAAATTTGCCTCTGCTTGGGGACTTTCCTCTTCACTATTTTAGCCTGAATTTCCCAAAAGTATATTGCTCATAATTGTCTAATTTAGAGAGGTAGTACAGTCAGAAAACCTCTTGTGGGATGAGTTCCTTGCAGTCTCCAAGCAAACTGCTGGTGGCTAGTGCTTTAGGCAAGATACTTCACACAAGCACCAATGTTCTCAGGAGCCTGCTGTGGCCTCTTGGGTGACAGGGCATGAGCAGCCCAGGGGACACAGGGTTCCTGCCAAACTGTTTTAGGGAAGAATAAAATCACTTAGCCTAGGTGCATCAGTCTCAGCCTTAAATATAATGAATGCAGAGAGTATTGTGAATGCCTGTGCTTAATGCAGAGACAATTAAGGAATGGGAAACTATGCAGAGTATACTTTGTTTTATACAGTGACTAATAAGATCCTGTTCTTTGCGTTGCTGCATGTGAGAGAATTTGGGGTGTTTTTTTAAACTGGGTAATTATATTTTTATTTAAATAAAAATTTCACATTAACATCTAACAGTCTTTCAAATATTTTTATGAGCTCCTTGGAAACAGCAATACCTTTCTCCTGGAGACTGTTTTTAAAAACAAGCCTATATAGCAATACCCAAGTCCTTGCTTAGTTGTAACTTGACTAGTTCAAATAGACATGTAACACATTGTCTTAAGTATTTTCATTCAAACAGCAGTTGTGCTGTTTAAAACAAGTACATTCTGCTTAAAAAGGAGTGAGAGGCATATCTTTATTATAAAAGAAGTAAATGTTTAGGGTTTTGATGTCAGAACTCAGTATTGTTAAATTTGTTGATTTATTTTAATACTTTTGTCAGTCTATTAATTGAACATACTTAACTTAGTTCTTGCAGTCTTTCCTAACCTGTTATAAAACAGCTTTGCTATGCTCACGTTGACTGTTCTGTAAGGCTAGTGCTGCAAGTGGTGATTTCTGTGTAAGCTCATGCTCTATAGGATAACCATGTTCCAAGAGGGAGCTAGAGAGCTATGAAATAATAAACCCCCGGGAAATGTCTGTAAGCCGCTGTTTCTCAGATGAATGAAAATAACCTGAAAATGTTTTTCCCATTTCAACTTTGTTTTTCAGGTGTCTATTGATGGAAATGACACTGTTAGTAGCACAGGAATGATAGGTGAAAATGAACAAGATAAAAAAATGCAGGTATGTGCCTAATGCAAAATAGTTAAGTATATTCATTTCTATTGTCTTCTCTGCCCAGCAAGGTGCATGAGAGGGAGCCCTATAGCCATGAACTAGGGTCTGCTGCTACCCTTCAGAAGTTACAGATTTCAGACTATACAGATAGATTTTATTATCTCACTCTGTACAAGAGCCTGTCACAAGATTTTAAAAGAATCTTCTAATACTTACTCTTTTCTAGCGGTTTTTTCCTGTTAAAAGGTAATTTAAAATTATGTTGGCTTTATAAGATTTCTCAAGCTGACCTGAATATTTTATCAGTGAGAGTGTGTTTCAGAAATTCTTTTCCAGAGAAGGACCTGACTTTTGATAGTATTTAAAGCAGAAACAATGCTGTCTCAATTAATAAATTTCTTCTAAGAAGGACCATTCCAGGCATATGTCTGGAACTGTTCTCTCTTTGATGACTTACTTTGATTCCACTTGCCCTGTTAGGGTCCCTGACTTTGCAGGTTTTATAAGAAATCAATAGATAAAGAGTGTTGCTCCTAGAGAATGCTTAATGAACAGAAAAATACTTCCATTTCTTTTTCTGGGTCCATGTTGTTAGTACAGAGAAATGTAAAAACTTTTCAATGTGAGAAGTTTAAAGGGTAAAAGTTCAAAGGTACATGTGCAACTTACTAAGTCTCAAGTTTTTTTTCCCTGGGATCCATAAAATTATGTAAGGAGAATGGCATTTGACATTTTAATGTATTTTATTGAAGGAAAAGACAAAGAAAAATGTATTCTGGGCTTCAAATATACAACAAAAATAATAATAAAACCTTTACACCCTCACATGTTCAGATGACAGAATGAATCAAAAATTGAAGTCAATGTGTTGAGAATGGGACTTCTCTGGGCAAACCTTTTCTCCTTTTAGCTTAATTTAAGAAATAATGAACTAGACAAGGAGGAAAAAATCTTCCAAGATTAAAATACATTATCTATGAAAGGAATAATTATAGGCTCACCTCTGACAGCTCAAATTTTCTGTTCTTAATTTTTTCCAATTAGGTCCCACAATATTTAAAGCTGCAGACACTTCACTTTTGCCTGTGTGGCATGACTATGGAAGGAGAGAATAGCTAATACATGCATTATGTACTGTAATGGTCTGTATTTAATTAAAAATGAAATTAACAAATTCAAATGGTTTGCACACTTGTAGGTTGGAATAGGGATACATCCCAAATGAAAGCAAAATTCAAGGAAGAGTAGGATAAAATCTTGGTTGATTTTACCTGAAAGTAAGAGCCTATTAAGCAAAATTACCTGTAATTAGTATCCACCTAAATGTTGATTTTGGCCTCAGTCCCAAAGCAAACGGAATATGGAGGTGGTTTTATCTTATAAAGATACGGCAACATATGTGCCATATGGAAATGTGCCAATCTTACGGAGCATTATGTGTTCCAAACAAAACAAGATCTGATATTTCAAAAAGGTGTTGAGCCTTAGTCTCAAATTCTGACCCTTCTAAGGTGACTACAGTTGGCCTTCAGTTGAAGGGGCCCAAAGCTATTAAGTATAAAAATATAAATCATTCTATATCTTGATTTAAATAGATACCTACTGGTAACTAATTCTGTATTAATATACAATACTCTCATATTTAGATGCAGAATTAAATAGGTGTATATTTATAAACATTTTAAATCCACAGGTAATAGAACAGATGTTGTACTGCTAAGCAGTCACTCAGACTTGCATGTGGTTAGTTAGGTGTTTCACTGAAGAAAAAAAGCATAAAACCTCTATGATTTCTACATGGGAAAACAAAAGACTCTGTGTGCCCAATGGATATCTCACTATTTCCTTTCAAACCTGTCATACCCATCTGTTCACAATACACACTTTGGTTATATGATTCTGCTCTCATGTATGCAATAGAAAAATCTGATCCAAGGTCTTTGTTTTTCTGCTGTGTTACGTCTCTGAACTCAGGATGCATTTGTGATCTCTTAAAAATAGGGGGGTTTTAATTCTATTTATTCTATTTAAAAGTATTTGAAGTACACAGTTCCTCTCGGTAAGTTTCACATTATTATGAAGGTGCTTTATTTCTGCCCCTTTTTTGTATCCATCTTAATATTGGTAAGATTATGGCTGGTTATTTCCTTGCAGATATCAGCACATTACAGAACTGTTTTAATTTTCTTTTCACCTTTGGCATACTTGAGCTTTATAGCAGAACTTAGCAAGTAGATATATATTTTTATATTCTGGAACAACAAAGAAATAGTAGTAGGTTTACTGATAGAAAAAAAAATTAGTGCCTCAGTGCAGGTGCTCAACCAAGCACTTTGTGATCCTTAATGTATTGAAGTGACTCCTGTGATTCATGCTGTCATAGGTTAAACAATAGTATCAGTAATGGGTTTCTTGATCCAGGAGGTTGTTTTTCTCTATGGTTCCAGAGAAGCCTTTCTGAAGTGATGGAGTTGAACATTTCAGCTGATTAAAAATTTTGTATTGAACTTTGCTCCTTTAGTCTTAAGAGCAGTCTGAAGGTAATGGGGCATTCCATTGTCTTTGAAGAATCTGTGGGAAAGGTGCTCCCAGTCAAATTTCTGATCTGTCTGAATGAGGAAATGAAGGTCTCAGTGTCTCACTGGTGTGAGGGAGATGTGGGGGGACAGCTCAGATGGCTGAAGTGCTGAGCTGATGGCTCCAGACTCTTTAAAAGGGCCAGGTGGGGGAGCTGCCCTTCGGGAGGGAACAACGGGATTGCACAGGGCTTTGGGATGGGAGGTGGCTCAGAGCAGCGTGGGTAATGTGGTGGTGACTGTCTGCCACAGGGTGTGTGGTTGGGAAGAAGATGAGGCCTTCAGACAGCTGGAAGGAGCCTCATGTTCACAGGCCCACATCCTCATGGGGAATGTTAACATCCTCAGTATCTGCCAGAAGGGCATCCTAACAGGGCACATGAGCAGCCTTCTGGAGTTCAGGGGTGGCGAATGACAATCCAGAGCAGGTTACCAGGCAGCTGGCAAGGTGAGACACTTCACAGGGCCTCAGTTGCCTGGAAGAATTAGTTGGGAATGTGAACTTTGGGAGCAGACTTGAGGAGTCTCCATCCTTAGAGATATTCCGAACCCATTTGGATATGCTGTGAGCAATGTGCTGCAGCTGACACTATTTTGTGCTGAGGGTATTGTCTCCTCATTCATCCTGTGAAATGTTCTTTTGACAGTTTAGAATAAATTGGATCTGTAACAATAGGTAGGTGGTTTAAAAGGACAGACCGTATAAAACAGTCTCGATTACTTTGCATACAGTTGTACCAAAGTGGTACAAAGTTTGGGCTTCTGCCTCTGTGTTCAGACTGTATGAATGTTTCTTACATGTCAGTGTGTGGGGAAGCCTTTCTGAGGGGTTTCAGTTGCCTCCTGAAGCTATGCTGTGTATTTTCCTGCTGCCATGCCAGAAGGGAGAGTAGAACCCAGCTCACATTGTTCCAATTAGCTTGATCAAAATACATGCGTGGCAGACCAAGTACAAAATGCTTTCCTTCATTTTCAAAAAGTGCTCCTTCTAAGGACATTTAATTATTGTTTGGCCTTTCCATGAACTTATCTTTGAAGGTGGTCTGATTTATGGCTAATCTCCCTTAAGAACAGGTCTGGTGCCTCAGATGTAAGCTAAGTCTTGTCTGTCTACTAATTTGATCATGTTACCACTGTGCTTATATTTTAAATTATTTGGCTTTGCTATTTGGCTAATTAATGCAAGCTTTTAAGTTTGCTAGGTACAAGTAAATATGTTTTACAATTTCCATCATGAGAATTTGATCTTCAGTTATTACTGAAATACATGGCATAGCAAAAAGAAACAAAAGAAACCTGTCAGAATCACCTCTGGCTTGATAGCAAAACAAAGCGTGTAACTCCTCTGATCCATTTTGATTGGGTTTTTTTAGCATGTGATTTGGTTGGGCTTTTTTGAATTTTTTTTTCCTTCTTTCACTTAAGATTGTCTTGCAAGGACATGGAACAAGAGTGACTGCGAAATCTCAACAGACTGGAGAGAAAGCCTTTCGTTGTGATTATGATGGCTGTGGAAAACTGTACACAACAGCTCACCATCTTAAGGTGATGAGATGTAAAATGTGCATTGCTATTTTGTAGACATGATTTTTTTTTTAAAGATTACATGGTTAAAAGTAATAGAAATAAAGGAGAGAGCCAGTTGCAATGGGGCTGTTTTGTCAAATGTTTATTGGATTGATTTTACAGTAATTGGTGGTGCTCAGCTGAGTTTGCTTAGTGTTCTGGATAGACACAGATGTGGGATCACATTCAGCTGCTATATTTCCAGCATGTTGAGGTTGTTTCCACCAGCAGTGCCACCCAAATTCTGGACTCCAGCATTCACTTTATCAACTTTACATGTATGATCATGCAGAAATTCCAGTTTTTTTAATACTTCACTATCATAGTACAAAGTGAAACTCTTCAAAACTAATATTCAAAGTAAAAAGCTGGAACATCTTTTTAGATGGCAACTTCTTAATTCTCTTCCTTTTTTAAAATTGAGCAAAGGAATTACTGCAATGGTAGATGGTGTAGTGCTGCTCCCATTCCAGCTGAGGCTGAGACAGTCCCTTGCTGATGAGGTAACCTCCTCACAGTGCTGCCTCATCTCTGACTAAATACAGGAGTCACTGAGTAGCTGGCTTTGTGAGTCACTTGCTAAAGTCATGTCCTTGCCATAGAGGTTTCGTATAAGAGGATCATTGGAAGCATTCAGTGGGGTCAGAAATCAGATAGAGAGTGGGCTCTGAGGCGTATTTGCCCACTGTCTTGAATGTAGTTGCGTGATGGCAACTCTGCATGTATTTACAGAAGTGTTTTGTGCAAAACTGACTGGAAGGATCAGGTTAAACCTTGGAAAGAGACATCTTTAGTTTTAGGGAAAACATTGTTACCATATTTCATTATTTTTTCATCACTGATATAAACAGACACTTGAATGTGAATCTTAGTAAGATAAATAAAATATGTTGACTTTGAGAATGAACTGTAAGTAACCAGATACAGCATTTCATTAAATCACTGTATTGGATGTCAACAGGTGCATGAAAGGTCTCACACAGGAGACAGACCATATCAGTGTGAACATCCTGGATGTGGCAAAGCCTTTGCAACAGGTAATCTTTTGCAGACTAGCTCCTCCTGCTTGTTAGTGTTTGTCTGGGAATAAAGTAAGTTTTTAGTATTGCCTTTTTTAACTGCTAAGTAGATTGGCAGAACTGGAAAAAAACAGTCATCTTTTCAGCCACTGTAGCCCTATAGAAAAGACAGGATTTAACTCTTACTGAAGGGGGAATGAGCTGAAGCACTCAACACTTCCCTTACTCTTCACCTGTCATGCTACAGTCAAACTGTATGTTAAAAAATAGGCCTTTCTTACCATTAAACTAATAGCAAAAGTTAAATGAGGTGATAATAGAAAGCTGAACCTGTAGGCTAGAGGCAGATTCCTGATCTTCTGATCTAAATTTGAAAGGAACTTTGATGGAAGATGCTGGTCTAAGAGTTCTTTATTGAATTTGCATCAGAGGGACATCTGTCATGAAATGAACTCTACATATCATACAGATTGCTCTGCTCATAAATGATGCTCTCACTGAGACTGAATTTTATTGTGCAAGATGCAATTATGAGGAATGAAGCATGGAAGAAAATGGAAGAGCAAAACTTGTTTCAAATTTTATTCTTTTACTCTGAATGTAAATTAATATAATGCTTGGAAAAGTTAGGCTCTGTTTTTTAAAATAAGGTATTTTTAAAATAGCTTCATCTGATCCAATACATTTAATACAATTTGTTTGAATAGAAACTAGCAAAATAAATGCAGATGCAGAAAGTCAAAAGGGAAACAACCACACTTTTAAAGGGCTGCACCTATGTTTAATTGCATCGTTTTTGTAAAGGGATTTCAAAACTATGTAATGAAATACTCTCTTCCTTTGCAACAGATTGATGTATGGCTATAGACAGCTCTTTGTTTATAAATACTATATTTTTGGTCAGAACCATTATACCACTGTAGTTCAATAATCCTTGCCTTGGACAAAGTTCACTTTAAGTACTGAGTACTCTTGGTCTGAATGTTAAGAACTCTCCTGAGTTGGATCATGAAATTGAGTTTATTTTAGATGTAAAAGCAAATTAGTGCTCAGCTTGGTTCATGTGCTTCATGCTTTTAAAAACATCAAGAATAGGAATTTCAGTTGTTTTGGGGAGAACACTCTGTGAAATTGAAGAGATGCCATTTTCTTACAGACTTTATTTTGTAGAAATGCATACATCACTTGTGGGTACAAGTGAAATTCAGGTTCATTTTCTAAAATGGCTGTTTCAGGCTTCTTTAGTCATTATCTTTTCAGAGAGGTGCTGAAAGGAAAATCTTGGTAAAATGCTGCTTGCAAAATAATTTATAGAGGGCCTGATCCAAAGTTCACTTTAGACTGGTAGAGTTTTTGATGGTCATGAGTTTTTAAAAGTAATTTTAAAGAAAATGAGTGTCTGTGATTGCTTTTGGTTAGCACCTATATATGTGATTTTACTGCTGACTTCATTAGTGGTATTGTTTTTCCTATGAGCAAATAATTAAATGTCATTTTGATGACAGTATTGGGACAAGGTAAGAATTAGATGGAATACGGAGCATTTGGCTTCATCTGAAGGCAGAATAAATGTTTGTCCACATTATAATAATTGCAGCTTATCCTTCTGAAGGGAAGGAGAAGCATTATGGAAGTGTATTTTCTTCATATATGAAGGATGAAGGAATTTCTGAACTGTTATCAGGAGCTCTACCACTCTATAGGGCAGAATGAAGAGCTTGTGAAGAACGAAAGAGCAAATTTTGCTCATCAGCATTCCTGATTGGAATGGCAAGCACAGCTTTTGCTGCTGATGCTTTATGAGAATCCTGATTTGGTGCTTATGCTATGATAACATCCTTTCTGATCTCCAGGGTATGGGTTAAAAAGTCATGTGCGAACACATACTGGTGAAAAGCCTTATCGGTGCACAGAAGAGAATTGCACCAAATCCTTCAAGACTTCCGGAGACCTGCAGAAGCACATTCGAACCCACACAGGTACTATCATCACACATGACTTTCTGGTTAATTCACCTAGGTGGATTTTTAGTTTGTTCTCTTTCCTCATTCTGTGACTTTATACTTACAAAATCAGCCTGTGTATATTCTCTTTCTGAGGCCCAGTGAGCTCAGCAGCATTTCAGCATGGTAAGCATTTACTGCAAATCCAGCATGCTTTTCTTGGAAAAAGTGCTTAAGCATTCACACTGCTATTGCAAATGCACTAACTTCTAGCAGTGCCTCACTTACATTGTCACTGAGTCACTCGTTGCTTTTACAGTTTCATCTGCAGCTGTAACAGAACAAGGAACTTTTCCTCAATAATATGTCTTGCCTTTTAGAAATGGCTTCAGTGTTCCTCAGTTTTGGTGCTTTAATATAACTCGCATGCTGGCTTCATGAAGGTTGATATTCTGAGCTTGTTATCCTGATTTCCCATCTCTGCTTGCAGCAGAAAAAAAATCATAGAAAACCAACTGTTACTAAAACTTGCAAAGCCACAAAAAAGAAAATCTTACGTTTTGTCTAAAAACATTAAATTGAAAGCCAAACCACAAATTCTAGACAGCACACTACACTCTGCAAAACTCTGTGGGTGCACACATGTGTAAACAAGTTTGCACAATGTCTCCTTTGTGCCTGTGATCTTCCAAAAAAAAAAAAAAACCCTTAAATTTAGGAAGACCAATCTATCACTTGCTAACCTATTCCATTAAATATATTTATGCTTCTGCTAGAACACTGACAAGTTTTTCTCAGAATTTTCTGAATCTTAGCAAGTGAAGAAGAAAAAATAAAAGACATAGGGGTTTGGATTATTTACAAATTAAAAATAACAATATGGGGAGGTGGGATGTCAGTGCAGGCAATAAAAATTGTAAAAACTCAGGATTATATTAAAATATTTCTGGTTTTTTGGACTTCCATACACAAAGAGAATCTGATGGCATTAGTGTTATCTTGATTTTTAAGCATCAGGATGAACAAGTGTCATCTCTTCTCAATTCTAGAAGGAAATGTTAATATGTACTGCATCCGTTACAGACTCGGAACTGAAAGGTTTCTGTAGCATGGACAACTTCATTAGCTGTGGACTGTTTTCTTTACTTCTTTATGGCCACAGAAGTTGTGTGGTAATTTAATCTCTCTCTGTTTAGCAGTTGAGACAAAAGACTTGAGCCAGCCCTATGTAACCTGCCCACCTGAACAGTATTAGTGATAGAATCATAATCTCCCAGCAGTCCAGAGGATGGAGTGCAGGGATGTCTTATTTTAGATTTATGAGTGTTTTCAGGAAGCTAAAGAAAGAGAAGAAAATTGCAGCAACTCCTCTGTGCAGGAGGATGGAGCAGTGTACGCTCATGCCTTACACAAGCCGCAGCAGTGCACACAATGCAGGCAGGTCTGGGCTCTCCCACTCTCCCCCATGGCTCAGAGACCTTTCCCTTGCTTTGGTGGGTAGGTCAGGGTGAAGACTTCCTCCATTTTCTGCCTCTTAACCAGAAGTCACTTTTCCCTCTCTTTGAGTAGCAGTCAAGTCTCACTTTCAGTGCCAACAAATGCTTGCTTTGGTTTCTCCGTGACTTCCCCAGGCACAGGTCTGGGATCAGGAAAGCTTCTGGGGATGGTACCTCGTGCTGCAGTGGGGCAGAGCTCGCAGGCGTTGCATTTCTAGTGTTGGAATTCTCTGTCACCTGGAAACAGGTCGCTTTGCTAGAAAGTACATTAGAATTTGAAAAGGCCCCTTCAGGGACCGGTCGGGTGACATTCCTGCGGGCATTGTTTAAGATCGATCTGTTTTGGTTTCTAGTGCAGGGTCTGTTGCTGGGTGGGGTTGGCTCTGCAGCCCTGCTATTTTCCGACGTGTTTGGGGTCCTGGCTGAAGCAAGGATTAGGGGAGCCATGGTAACACAACACTGAGGCTGTAGGGGAATACACACTGCCTTGGCAGGAAGCTGGAAAACCTGCCCAAAACAGCTGCCCGAAGGAGTGAATAGTAGTTTCCTCTGCCAAGGAGCGAACTGCTGTGGAGTTTTGTGGTATTGCTGTCTATCCGGACTTGTTCTTTTTATTTTTAAGTACCTAATGTTGTATCTGTAGTGGTGTTCTGCTCTCTCGTGCTCTCAGATTCTGCTCTTTGGTAAGCAGTACAGTGTGTGGCATGTACTTGGCTCTAGAAGTAGGAAATTACACCGGGATAGCCTGTCAGTGGCTCGAACTTCTCCACATTTAACCCCCTTTGCTCTCCTCCCTATACTTTGATAGATCTGAAAGGTCACCGTTATTAGAGTGTTATTGGTTGGCCTTGTCTGCTGTTCACAGTGGAATGGTTTGGTGCAGTAGTGTAAGTTATTGTGCTTAAACTTATATTACATGAATAGACTTACTTTAAAAGAACCTGTATTTGTGATTTCCTTTGTTTTGGGGGTTTGAAACTTGAGTTTCATGGCTGCCTCTCTTTAGAAAGTTCGTTCTTTTTTAAGGTTAAGTGCTTTCCATAACAAGTTTTACTAATCCATGTTTATCGTGGTTATATGTTAAATCATGAAGGTATTTTTTCACTTTAAGAATTAACAATTGACAAATGTCAATGGTATTATACACTTGGTTTGGATAATATATGTGTGAATTGGGGAGGTTGTTAAATAGTTGTTAGATTATGGGCAGTGTGGAAGCTAATCCAAGCAACTGAGTCTATTCTATACATGTTAAAGTACTAATCTAAATGCTTCGTAATTTAGCTTATAGACTGTACGATTTTCCTGAATTTTGCCAGTTTTGGCTAAACTAGAACACCGCACAGTGGCATGTTCATGGTATTTCTGACTGAGGATCTTAAAGATAGAATTAGGTAGCTTTAGATTCCTACATTCAGCCTAAGTGTAATTTAGGATTTTCATTCTTTTATAACTTTTGCATGTGTACCTTTTCTTGTCTTTTTTTTTCAGGTGAAAGACCCTTTAAGTGTCCCTTTGAAGGATGTGGCAGGTCATTCACAACATCTAATATTAGAAAGGTTCACATCAGGACACATACGGGCGAAAGGCCTTATTACTGTACAGAGCCAGGATGTGGGAGAGCTTTTGCCAGTGCAACTAATTATAAGAATCATGTGAGAATACACACAGGTATATGAGTGATTTATTGTATTTTGAAGTGGAATCTGCTTGGGAGAGGCTGTGTCATTCTCCTTGTGAACAATGTTTTGGTGCTTTTTAATTGGGTATAGTCATGTTTATATGACTTGGCTTGGTACTTCTGTTTGGGCTTCCTATGCCCTCAGCTGACGATATTTAAGCAGTTAGATTTCCTACCTTGCTGTCAAGGCAGAATAATTTTGGTTTGGATGCCAAGTTTTTTAAATTGGACATCTGGCTAAATTCTTAATATGATTCTGGGGTATGCCTCCCTTGTGAGCTGTTTCTTAAATAAATACCAGTAAAGGACAAGTCTGAGTTTAACTTTGGCTCACTGTTATGAGTCACCCTTTCATCCCAGCTGTATTTTCCTTGCTGTTGGAACTGTGGTCAAAATGTCCTTTTTAAAAGACTGGATGTGAAAATACTTAGCCAACTTGATTTTCAGGGTTAGTGAGCAGAAATAATAAGCACAAATTCAAAGACTCTAAAATGTAAAAGCCAGTGATAGCCATATCATCTTGGTAGCATTATATATTTTATAGAAACGAAGACAAGCTTCATAGAGGGATGTTTTGTATCTCAGTTTGTATTTTTGGTTTACAATGTAATTTTGGACACTTGTTTCATTGATTTTTAAATGAAAGGTGTTTCTATATGAAACCATAATTATTTATACACATGCTTCTGTGGATTTCTTCAGAGCTTTAAAGACTCAAAAGTGATACTAGTCAATCAACATATCTGATCATTGAGGAGAACTATGGAGCTTCCAGTAATAAAAGAACAAAGTTTTCAGTACAATAACAAGCTGAAATTGCAGCTTTCAGCCTGTATCATTCCATCTTCATCAGAAGGATGTTTTAGATGGAGTGATAGGGAGAAAAATGGGCCAAATTTGTACAGCCAGTAGTTCTTAAAAAAAGACAGTAAGAGGTTGCGTTGATAAACTTTGAGAGGTTGAGCTTCTCTGTTGCCTTTGAAATTAAGATGTCGTTGGTAATGAAGGTGTGTAATGAAGGTTGGTAATGAAGGTCCCTAAATATCATTTGCTGGCAATTTTTCCTGTGCATCCTGAATAAACTTCTCTTTATCCCTGTTGTTTTCCCATGCAGGGGAGAAGCCCTATGTCTGTACAGTTCCTGGCTGTGATAAACGTTTCACAGAGTATTCCAGTTTATACAAACATCATGTTGTACATACTCATTCCAAACCATACAACTGCAATCACTGCGGGAAGACCTACAAGCAGATCTCCACCCTTGCTATGCACAAACGAACAGCGCACAACGACACAGAGCCCATTGAGGAAGAACAAGAGGCTTTCTTTGAGCCACCTCCAGGTCAGAATTTCAGTTTTTGAATCTCTTGTTGTTAAAAAAAAAAAAAAAGGACTGGATGGTATTTTGCTGGGGGGTTTTGATAGCCAAGGAAATTAAAGCATGGGTAAAAAGTTAAACTACTTAATGAAGATATCTTAATTTCTCTGTAAGACTCTTTAGGGTGGTAGGCAACTTGTAAACAGAAATTGCAGGAGTAATTAGCCAGATAATATAGCAGTCATGGGGTTAAGACAGAAATTTGAGTTGCAGTCTTAGCAAACCTGCTCAAAACATGAATGTGGGGAAGGGACCAGAGAGAATCTAAGCTGATTACAACCTACTGGATTTTTGTTAGGGATTTTTCAAAGAGTATAAATATAACACCATGGCTGGTGACAATCTTTTGTGTGGGAGTAAAGGTTCTGCCTTGAGGGAAAAAAAAATCTGTTTTTGCACCACAGTGATAAGGGCTGGTTTTGCTGTGGTTTAGAGTAGTTTCTGTAAACTGTCCTAGAGGCAGAGATGAAAATGAGCTGCTATGCTGCAGTACTCCTCAGAGTATGCTATTCATGCTATCATGAGTATTGAATCCTATGACTTTAAAGGGTCAGACTGAAGGAAATACTGTGATAGGACAAACACCACTTGTCAAATTTGTGATTTTTAGACGGGACTAATATCCACACAAACTGTTTTGTTAGAAAAGTTGTTTTGCTACACATTCATGGGAAACTGCACTGAATACCTCAAGTAGGCTTGCTATAGCCTAATTCCTTCTTTTCAAGGAATGATAAGATTCATTTGCTGAGGTTAAACATTTATCAAGATAATGAACTTGCTTAAATCTTCACACAAAGGCATCGCTGTGTTCTTTTGTATGTTTGTTAATTAATAACTTTTAAAACAAAAATTTCCAGTTATGTTTGCATGGAGTCCTTTGCATGGAGAGGTTAGCATTTAATGAATAAATTAGAAATGTTTGTCACATTTTAATATTTGCTTATAAACTAAATGTATAGTTTCTTTGTATGTAATATTTATGTGTCTTAAAACTCATTGCTTAGAATATTATACCCTGTGTTCCCAAAATAAGACTTTCTAACTTGCTCTTGGTATCTTTCCTTCTTTTATTTTTCTCATCTTTCCATTAATTTTTTCTGTTGGAGTGTTTAAAACCTTCAAACAAGACTGGGACTTAATCCTTCCTCTCCTGGAAGCATTTAGAGTACGTAAAGTATCCTTTTGCCTTCTTTGTATCCAACAGGTCAAGGTGAAGATGTGCTCAAAGGCTCCCAGATCACCTACGTGACAGGTGTCGAGGGAGAAGATGTCATTGCTGCACAGCTTGCTACAGTTACTCAGTCAGGATTAGGCCAACAAGTAGCATTAATATCCCAGGATGGAACCCAACATGTAAGTAGCCACAGTGTTCAAGTGCTGACAAAACTGTGCTGAGAGTTGAGGCACATGTTTGCAGCTTCTCCATGGGCTTTCTGAAATCAGGTAGGAGTCTTGATAAATATGTTTGTGAGTTTCTTAAGGAAAGAAGCTTCTTTGGAGTCGTGTCAGGACGTGTTTAGGGTTGTGCCTCCCGTGGAATACCTAAGTGAAACCACATATTCTGACATGTGAAATGGTATTGATACAAAGTTAGGAGTTTGGTCTGTCCTCATTATCTTTGTCACTCTGAGAAGGGCTGTATTAACAACTGCTATATATACAGCCTGTTTCTGAGGTTTCTCAGAATTCACAGATTGTGCTCATGGGCACAATGACTGCTGGGCATCTTCACTGTTTTGTCTGCACAGACTTTGGTGAGGTTGAGGGGTGGGAAGTCTTTTCAGTCCAGGTGCTTCCTTTACAAGCAGTTTGGCTGGTAGTGTGCAGTTCTTACCATTTCTAAAACAAACTAAAGAATAAGGAATGCTTTTATGCTATTTTCCACTTGAAAATTCCTATGTCTGTTTTTTTAAAGGATTTCTATGAATATATATTTTTAAGGATTTCATATGAAATTTCTTTGGAAGAGAATTTCAACACCACTCTCTTGATTCACTATGGCAATATATTGAAGGTGTATGGGAAAAAGTTTCTATCTCAGCTGGCAGGACAGCTGAAATTCCAGTAACTTCTGAAAGATATATTCTGAATTAAAACAAAAAATTAAATATTCAAGGAGGCTGTTATATTGCCAGCTCTGGACATTGCAGCAATACTAAGTAACTGGCATTTTTACCCCCTAAAATGAAGGCCTGCAGAAGCCTTGACATAGAGTTCCTGCATTTATTGAAATTAGCCTTCAGCTTGAATTCAGTTCTGGGATTTATTACCTTGTAACTCAGACATCAAATTATGTATCTGATGCCCTAATGCATTTGTACTGGAGACATCAGTAATTTATATCATTAATTTGTTACAGATTGTCTATTTGTGGTTTAAATTCTAAGCCCTCACAGGCCTCTTTAGTATTTCCATCAAGATCAAACCATGTCAGGTGGTACCACCTTGAATCCCATTGACCTCTGTGTAAGACACATGCATAGATAATCTATTATGCTCTTATTTGGGATACTCTCTGATTAACATGGAGTTGTAGGCTCTGGGATTAGGTATACAACCTCTTTCTTACTCCTGAGAGCCATATTCTTTTCTGTAAACAGGTAAGTGTATCTAAAAGGTCATGAACTGTTAGATCCCATCAGTGAGGCAGTTGGAATGAGGGCTCTGACTTGAGCAGCAATCCAACCCTTTTTCACCTCAGGAGTTACTCTGTGTTCCAGGTGAACATATCCCAGGCAGACATGCAGGCCATCGGCAATACCATCACTATGGTGACACAAGATGGCACCACCATCACAGTCCCTGCCCACGACGCCGTCATCTCCTCTGCAGGAACGCATTCAGTGGCGATGGTCACTGCAGAGGGCACCGAGGGACAGCAGGTGAGACACTGGCCTGCATCCATGTTGCAATGTCCTGTAGGAGCTGGTATAAAGTATCACCTGAGCCGTCACAGTTCGGTCACTGATAAAGATTTATCTCAGCAAAGCAGTTTTCAGCACCTGGCCAACACATTGCCCTCCTCAGTGTCTGATGTGTTATACTCTTGTGCTATACATCAGCAGATGGCAGAATGGTTTAAAAACAATTGGGCACCGACAAAAAATTCTGAGGTACCAGTCCAATAATTCATTTAGGTGTATGTAAAATAAGACCTAGAAATGCGAAGCATTTTCCCCGAAGTCACATAGTAAATGAGTGGCAGAACTAAGAATAGAATCCAGTGTGAACTGTAATTAACTGGTTAATATTATGGGACTGTAATTTATTTGGCAGATGGGAAACATTTGTGTAAATATATATCTGTGATTTGGTTTTTAATATACAGATAAAACAGCTAACTTTTTAGTAGAAATATGATGATATGATCTCTTAGTTCAAATGCATTCTGCTGTTCTAAAATTGCACCGCATGAAAATGAAGATACTTATGAATCCCTGTGTAGATAATCACAGGTCTGCAGGTGCATTTATTGAATTGCTGCAGTCCTGAGGATATTTATATTTTAAGAGCTAGTATATAACTTAGAAAACACAATTGTGGCAACTTTTCTTTTGCACAGTACAGTTATGCTCATGAGCAATCACAGCTTTAAATGTAACTGTGAAGGCAGTAGTGGTATGAGGCTCAGAGCAGGAGCAGATGTGCCATGCAGGTGATTCTCTCCCTTTGGTCTCGAAGGTTGCTATTGTGGCCCAGGACCTAGCAGCGTTTCATAGTGCCTCCTCAGAAATGGGACACCAGCAGCAGGGACACCATCTAGTGACTACAGAAACTAGACCTGTTACATTGCTGGCCACATCCAATGGGACACAAATTGCAGTACAGGTAAGATGGGGATAAATGGTTTTTTGGAGTGTTTCTTACTTCTGGAGCTAGAAGCTCCTGGTCAGGTAACAAAATGATTTGAATAAGTTTGGTTTCCCTGAAAAAAAATAGCCCACAACCATATGATCTCATATTTGAAATAATATATAGGTTTAGGAAGAGGAATAAGCAGCATCTAATTTTCCAAATCTACTCGTAGAACTCCCAAGAAAGGGGAAGGGCCAAACTTCAGGTCAACTGATTTGTTCCTGGAGTCACAGGTTTTCAGTAAAAAAGTGGTTTCATTCATCCTTCAGCTTTACATATAGAGCTGACACATATAAAGCCAAACTCTCAAGGGTAAATTGCTATGAACTTACAAAATTAGCAAGTTTGTTATTTGAACTTTGAAATGCTAATAGCAAAATAGTGCAAAGTTATATAGAAAGATTAATAATCAGAAATCTCTGGAAATAGTGACCTTCTGTTATGTGCCAAACCAGCACAGTTCAAGCAGTCTCTGTAAATAGTTCCTCACATTGTTCAAACACTGTCAGGAAAAGGTAATTTCTGGGTATGAAAGAGCTCTTAAAAGCTCAGATTGAACGGCATAGTATTAATATCCTCAAGCAGAAATGAGAGATTGTTACTTTACCCTTTGTTAAATGGAAAGTAGCAAGTCAGATGCTGCTTGAAAGAGCAATGGAAGTCAAGAAGCTCCAAATTCCAAAGTCCTCTTTTTTGAGCTAAGTTGGCAGTAATCAAAACTGCTTGTAAGAGAAACCATATCAGAAGGGAATTGTTTGCATGAGGCAAGAAAAAAAAAAAAACTTGCACCCTCAGCAGTGGGTCCTTTGATTGAAAGGAAAACAGGCACTCTCTGCACATGCTCCTCTTCTGTTACCAGAAGTGGAGCATTTGGTTAAGTCTCTTTACATTAATTAAACTTAAAATACACAAGTAGAAGAGAGAGAATTCAAAATGAAAATATTATTAATTAGTCCTGAGGTTTTGATTGGCTTTTCTTTTGTACTTTGATACTAATAAATTAATCCATTTGGTTTCTAACTGCTGGTAAAGCCAGTAGCTTGATAGTCCGATTGAAGCCCTAACTAGGTGGTAACAAAGATCTCGATTTGAATGGCTCCAGAATGTGAGATACAGTGATTGTAAAAATAACAAGTGAAACTTTGAACTGTCCAATTAGGTCAAACAATCTGGTGTTACCTTTCACACTCTCATGTGTGCTTCTCCTGAGCTAATATGTAAAGGCCAGCTTTACATTTTTTGGGGAGGTTGAGGTTGTCTTCAGTGTTCCCATGAACATGTTATAAAACTCCTTAGATTCTATCCCAAAATTGTGTCAAATTGTCTTTATCCAGGGTTGGTTATGTTGCTTCTGGTAGTACCAGATATATTGATGGCTTTGCAGCTACAAGATAATTCCCTCTCTAAATTAACTGTAGAATCAGTGTCATAACAACAGCTTTTTTATATGGTTGGGATTCTGCAGTAAATGTACACTTTTTCTATAAATTAGTGCCATATGGTATTCTAAAGGGCTGACTTTCTGTTAGAGAGTTAAATAAAATGAAGATGTTTGTTTGCCTTACCAGTGATAAAATGTGACTTCTGCAAGCCTTGTCTGAGCTTTGTAATATCTGCCAGGTTGAAATATCACCCACTTTGTGGGTCATGAAGTCTGTTTATCATGCAGCAGTTCTTTGAAGCAAATGTATTTGGTAGTTACATAGAAACTCAGTTAATCTCCTATCAGCAGCTATCTTAATTGTCATGTTGATTAGATAGCTGCTGGTATATATTACCCAGGAGAGGTGTGACAATAGCGATCACACTTATTTGGGCTGAAGTATTGTTTGATACCTAGATCTTTGCTTTCAGATCTTTTTTGATGCACGTGTTATCCAAGTGTAACATGTTGGATTTATTCCTGTTTAAATGCATTTGTTTCAGCTTGGAGAACAACAGTCTCTGGAAGAAGCCATTAGAATAGCCTCCAGAATACAACAGGGTGAAACACCGGGGATTGATGATTAACTTCTAGAACTGCTACCAGAACAATAGAGTGAAAGGTATTTTATTTTCAACCAACAAAGGTCCATGCCAGCAGCAGCCCATAAAAACTTTGAAGTCCTCCACTCACTGATACTGTGTACACATTTTATGCAAGAGTGAAGAACATTTTCTAAGTTTTGTGTACATAACCCTTGGAATGGACTGACATCATCTACTTCCAACCGTTGTATTCAGGAATATGGAATTAGGATTATACAGTAAACTTCCTTGTTATCCTTTCATCAGATTTCAGACTGGTCTACAAGCAAGTAAGAAATAGAAGTATTGGAATTAATTTTTAATGTCATGTACAAATAATGAAGGCATTACTGAAGATTTCAGCTGTTTAAATAACCATTTCAGGAACCCTTACAAGTAACAAAGACAACAAAGCCTTTTTAAATTGCATTCCATCAATGGAAAAGTCTTGGATTTTGAGCCTACTACTGTAAATCTTCGTATTTTGATTTGTTTCATACAGATTTGAATACTCTTTAGATTATCTACCCCATCTCATTCATTGTAAATACAGACTGTTAATGCTGGAAGTGCTAATTATATTATCTTTAAATTGGATTATGTACAAAGAACTGGTTGTTCAATATTAAAGAAAGTAAATCTAATTAATTTGTTTCTTTACATATTTTACTTAAGATGTTACTCTCAAATTATTATGCAATAAAATATAGCAAGATTGTATTGTTTAGATAGGATGATATTGTCGTGTGACGTATTGTTTTACTTCTTACTGAGACTGAAGTTCAAATTATTTATTTACGGCCTTGTATAAATTTTTCCAAAGTTTATTTATCATAAACTTAATTTTTTGACATTAATTTTGATCGTAATCCACTGTAGTGTATTAAGCAATTACTGGTAATAGTTGTTTCAGACATTCTAAAACACTACAAGAATGTTTTTCACTAGAAGGTGAAGTTACCCATTTTCTAGAGAAATATTTTCAAATGGTGCATTTGCAGCAAAAGTGCAAGTACTAATGGTCTATTTTCAACAGTTCTGAGTGCCTGCTGCTACCATTCAGTACCTAGGATGTGCTGATAATCAGTGCTTTTGAAAATCAGGACACAAGTTACTAGAATAAAGGGATTAATGATGATGTAAGTACAATGCTCCTCTCCAACTATCATTCTGTAAAGGAAAAAAATTCATTGTAGATATGTCTAACACATGCAGCAAAATGTAACTTTCAATTTTTTTATATGAAGAAGTGTTTTTACTCTTGTCTTGTTAGCAAGCTGGTTAAGCAAGTTAAAATTTTTTGGCTTCCTGTAAGATTCAGTGCTTATTTTAGATTAGTGTCAAGAGCACTTCTGAAACTGAAGGCTCACCTTTTGTTTGCCTTCTCAAGGGAAGGACTGAACATCTTCTGGACAAAGTCTTTATTAAGTAATCCCAAGTATTGTGAGGTGCACATTTTACATGAAAAAATAAAGTCCATAACTAAGTAGCTTGAGGTATTTGACCTCAGAAAGGCCAAGTTTGAATAGAATGAGCCGATTTATTGTGAATTCCTATATCAGTGTGGGTTGCAGCCTTTTATGTTTTCTACACAGGCCAACTGTAAAGTGCAGTGAGAGAATACAGTACTGTGGGATAGATGGGGACAAAGCAAAGGCTATTCTCTGCATAAATTGCAAAGTAAAACTTGGAAACATTTAGGTTGTCTGTAACTTTTGTATAGGATTGAGGTTGCTTGCTCACTTAGGTGCCAGTTTTCCTGAAATGTTGTAAATCTTGATATCCCATGGAGATAAATGTACTATGCAAGGAGGATTAATTGCCTGTCAACTAGATCAGTTTCTTAGTACTTATCACCTTTTAGAAATTAAAGTTGTATCATTTGACATGAATGTTCAAGGTTTTTTTTTTCTTAAATTTCATTGCTAATAGTTTCTGGAAACGGTGGCTGGCATGGTGGCTTTGACTTAGCAAAGAAATAACTTCAGTTCTTACTTCTTCTCATTTCCCAGGACATTCTCTGACCACTGTACGAATGTGAGTATTCGTTCTCTTTTATCCAAGTTGGTTTGCTGCAGGGTGTGCATTCACAACCAGCTCCCTCAGGAAAAGCTGTAGTATTTTTAAATTATTTCTGTGACTGTTACCTTACCTGTGACTCTTGCAAAACTCCCTAGTCAAAGGTGGTGCTTCCATGTTTTGCTAGCTACCTCTACAAAGGAAAACTTACTGAATAAATAAGGTAGAGTGACTTGGACTGCTTAGTGTTTAAAGAGAAGCTGAGGTGATTATGTGTGCCTTAGCTGCAAGGTCTGCCTTCAAAACAGACTTGTCTGGCGTGGAGAGACCTTGGTGATTTTCCCCTCCTGCTTCCATTCAGACAGGAGCGGCAGGTGCTGTTTTGGTAAGCTGATTCTGAATGTTGGCATTGGAAGGTCCTCTAGTGGAGTTTAGACAGGACAAGATCAGATTAGATAGATAGGAAAACTGGCAAAAAGCATTTCAGGAGGAGGAAGCAGAGAATATGACAGAAAGGACTGGGTGTTTGGCAGTAGAAATCTCTATACTTTACCCACAGATTTTACCCCTCTTTTGAAAATTGTTTCAAAGGGAATGCTTTGGCACACTAGAAAGAATTAACTTGTAAAAATGAACCCTGTAAAATAAATCAGCTCAGTATATCACTGCCTCTTACAAACTGACTCTCACATTTCCAGTCACAGTTTTTCTCTTGTATTTGAATTCTGGGCCTATACCAATTCTCCCCATAAGGGAATAAGCCTAAAGTCTCTCCAGACCTCGCAGTCAATTTTTCCTTTTTAAATATTTCTACAGTTTTTTCCTATGGTGGGCTTTGCTTTACTGCACTTTAGTGCCTCTCCTGATAGTAAAAGAGGGGATTATTTTCTGTGCTCCAGGCTGATGACCTATTGTGCCAGACACACTCAGCATAACAACAGGACGGCTTTTACCCTCAAGGGCTAATGGTTTCCATCGGAGTAAATCCTGCTGCAAACAGCGCTCATCCCTGGTGTGATTGAGGCCGGCTCAGCTGACCGATACCGCAGTACATATGGTGTGAGACAGGCACGTGGGGTCTGCTCGGCACACAGGGAAGGACCAAGGGGGCCCACGGGCCTCATAAACAGCGCCTGAGCTTGGAAGGCTGTCCTTCCTAAAGTTTACTCTAGTTCCTGACCTCCTAACCCCTAACATTGCTGGGATTTGTCCGACTGGCTGCTCTGCTTTCTGCAAGGATTGTGCTGTAGCAATCTCTCCGCATTGCTCTGTTCTTCCCAGGGCAGTCGGGGAGCCTTCCCTAGGGACAGGAAGCCATTTAATGAGTATTTAGCCACCGAGGAAAGATAGTGTGGAGGAAGGATCTGATCAAAAGGGTTTGCATCTGGCAACTCCAGTTCTCCAGCTGTTGGGATTTGTCAGACTGTACACTTTAGGCTGACTGTAGCTTCTACGTACCGAGATGCAGAAGTGCCCTGTAACAAATCTATTCCGGTCACTCTTAGTTTGTCATTGAATGGAAACAAATTTTCTGTGTAATTTTCAAACAGCACAGATTTCACTAATAGCTGGGTTGAATTGGAACTGATTTTCTTAAGCAGTAAGGTTTTAAGAGACTGGAAATGACAGGTAACTTGTGTCCTGTTCAGCAATTTACAGTTGTTCGAAGCTTTTTAAAAGGTATTTATTCAGCATGCATCATTTTTGTCTTGAAAAAAATGGAAACTGCCTTGGCTTTACAGATGCATAAAATCAAACCCCAGCTCATTGGTTACAATAAGGTACTCCTGGTTTTTTATTTGCAAAGTATATATTTGAACACATTATTTCCCAAAAGTATCCTGTGCTCTATAGATAAAAACCTGCTAAAGCATAGGCACCTATGACAACAAAACAAAAAATCAAGAGTAATTTTCAGTTCTTTGTTGTAAATAGTGAACTACACTCAAACTGAGGCACAGAAGTAAGCATTTTTCCTTGTTGTGTTGTGTGTATTGTAAAATGTGCCATCAGTTTGGCATTCCTTTGATTCTGTTTTTCATCCTGCTGGTGAAGTTCACTTGGCCAGAGGAAAATCTAACAATCTCATTAGGCCATGCCATTAGCACTAAGTGGTTGACACCTTATTCCTATCAGGAATGGGCTGATACCAGACTTTTTCAACTTTTTTAACTTAATTCAAAGCAGACTTTAATTATCCCAATAAACATACAATATTATATCAATTATCCCAATAGACATAGAAGCCTATATCAACAAGTGAGCACTTTGTCCTACACAATCTGTGTATTTATCTCTGCAGGAAATGTGACCCCGTTAAATCCAATCCATTTTAGGTTCTGAAACAATAAGAAATTTTCTTTGGACTATTACTTTTCTGTTTAATTATTTGCAGCATTTTGCTCAAAGGAATGACAAACCATTTACACTTTCAGGGCACAAGTAATTGTGTGGAACTTTTTCTATAACAAAAAAATATTTTTGTTGCTGTCAAAACCCCAGTGTTTTGCCCTTTCTTTTGTTTAAATCCATCATCAGCCTTTAGGTTGATTGGGTGCTGCTTTTTACTTATTTTTCAAGACAGTTTTAGACTCTCCATCATGTTACTGCTTGGTTCTGTAGAATTTGCTGAGAGATTCCTGAACAGGCATCTTAGTGAGGCAAGACAAGGCAAAAAGGCTGACTTCCCAACATCTGGCAGGTTTGCTGGCATAACAGAAACTACCACACGGATCTAAAAAGCTCCTGGAGATAGAACAATGGTCCAAAGCTCCATTTCCAGTGGGCTTTTTTCTCTGGCATAGGGCTAATTCAGACTGGAGTATAGGTTGTAATGACTGAAAAATAAGAAAATGCAAGAATGGTTTGTGGGACAGATGGGATTAGCTGCTTTTTGTTTTTAAACAGATGCATTCAAGACAGTAAGACAGATTTTTGAATATATGTAGGTTCTTAAAGCCAGTATTACTGAAAAGACTCAGCTTCTTTAAAAACTCTTACTAGGCTTTTATATTTTTATCTGCACACCTAAAAATGTTTGCAAAATGTTTTTCCTTAAATGATGTGTATTAGAGATTATTAAAAGAAAAGTAGTAGATTTTAAAAAAGGCAGAGTACCCCTTCTATGGTTTTGCACATTCCCTGAAGGACAAAAAGGAAACAGGTTAGTGATACAGGTAAATGAGTAGTGTAGTGACTACTTAGTTTCTGTGCATTAGACATTTGGAGGTTTTTAGTTGCTGGTACAAAATCTTTCTACTTTGATGGTTTTACCTTGGCTTTAATAGAAGAATGGGACATTCTAATTGTACTTGTTTCAGTCCTGGCAATCATTCTGTCTTTTCCACTTTTCAGATGTTTTGGAGGAAATTTATTACCTGAACACAACTCTTAGGAACAGATTGTTTTGCCATTTTCTTGTTAAGCATATTTCAAGTGTTAAAAAGGCAGACATACAGGCAAGAAGGGAGTCACTAAAAACTGTCATGAGTATGTGCTCTCATACTCACAGAGAATTACTGAATTGTATGTGACTGCTTGGCACAACCCATACTTTTTAAATGTACTTTGTGCATTTTAACTTGTGAGTACCTTCACATCTTCCCTGAAATTCCTAGATCCAGAAGCTGTTCTTTACTTTGTGGGAACTGTGGTGCTGTCAAATTCCCCTTTCTATTCTCTACCTTGTTCTCTTGCTGGTATATTCTCTGCAGAGTTCCTGAGTGAATACATCCCTGAGAAATACTCTCTTTGCCTGCAGACTATAATGAGAACAAGGACTGGCAGCATCACCTCTTGGCATGCCTTTGGATATACAAAGTTCATTTCTGATGGGAAACTCATTTAACTCTGGACCTTGTAAAGAAGAGAAAGAGGTTGCCAGCTAACAGCAGCTGTTAGCAGTGCAACCCCAGATAAAATAATCTTCAAACTGCTCACCTTTAGGGTGTCAGTGGCCCAGAGACAACATCTCTCAGCTGGCACACTCACACCGAGACCTGTTGCCCCTGTATATGCCAGTTCTTGTGGGAACACTGGAATGCCATCAGTGGCACTGGTGATAAGCACACTGGTCCATGGCTACCTGCTGGAAAACCATGATAAAGGCTGGGAAAAGAGCAAAGATCTATCTCTGCTGGGTTCTCCACCAACAGCCTTGCACAGGTGGCTGTGGTGTTTCTGTTTTTCATAAAAGCAACTTGACCTTCTTCCTCTTCTGCTTTTTCACTCCATTTACACCTCTCATAATTAGGTGAACTCTCATAATAAGATGAATTATGCTGGTTCGTGTAGACTGGGTTTCATCCAGATTTTGGCAGAACTCTTCCAATTTGATGAAAGTGGTTTTAGAGGATTGCAGATGAGCTTGCAAGTGCAGGAATCCTGACAAGACGACAATGTCTCCACTTCTGTGGCAGTTCTGACAGCCAGACAAATTGGCCATTGTTCTATTTCTTCCCCATTCATCATTATTTGAGTTCCCCAGCTACCCACAAAAGTTGGAAACAACGGTTTCCTTGAGCTTGAAAATTCCTAGTTAAAAGCAGCTGTTTGTCTGTGAGTGTGTGCTGCCTCAGATAAGTATTTCTGGTAGCAAAATCTTCAGTGCACCATAAAAACGAGTATTATTTAAAAAATAAGCCAATTTTGCAAATATATCCTGAAAACCATTATACCGCTCAAATTTGTAGGAGTATCAGTCAGGCACTGCCTAGACGTCAGTTCATGTGCTGTTACATCCATGAAGAATTAGGGCTTGAGTCTGCAAGATCTCTAGCAGCTCAAAAGGTGCAATTTAATCAGCTTGAGAGAATTTGGCATGAATTTGGCTCGGAGAGTGTGGCACAGAGGAAGCCTGCAGAGCCCCTCCTCGCTCAGCTCTCTTCCTCCTGTGGTGGTGTCCATTGCTCAAGCGCTCTCTGTGGGGCTCTTTAGCCAGGCCGTTCCTAGGGCTCCTAATGCCAATTACAGCTGTCACAGGAGAGCAGAGTTGCCACACTCAGTCTGGGCAAAAATCATCTCTTCAATACAACTGTTCATGGTCCTGTCAGACTATAGCAAAAGAACAACCGATGCACGTTCAGAGCAGCACGTACGTAGAGCCTGTGAATCTTTACATAGCAGCTATACATTTTTTGAGCTACCTATTTATTCAGTACTTCCCTTTCTTAGTCACTTTCAGATTGGAAATAAACTTTCTTTTAGTATCATAGTGTTACTGTTGTTTCCTTATTTCTCTAATCCTTTCTTTCCTCTCTTGTCTTCTCTTCAGAAATACTTTCTTCTCTGTACAAACTGAATTGCTCCACTTTATTTTGACACACTCAACTGTTGCAGTGATTAGCAATTCATTGGTTAAACTCAATTATAACAGGGCTTCTGAGCTTCAGTGTGCCACTTTCTCTCACTAAGTACCTGTACAGCAATGCAGCATCAGTTACATTTAGGCTGAGTTTGGGAATGAAACTGCAGCTTTGACATTACAGGGAGAGGGATTTAGTGGAAGCTTACAGTGTTTAAACTTTTTCAAAGAAAAGGAAACTTCAGATATGACTGAAGCAAGCCACAGATAGTGGCTGGAAAGTTTTGAGTCACTTTATAAGAATTGCTTTGCATCATCCCTGCAGGCTCTGAACTGAGAAAAAGGCGGAGATTGTATTTTTAAATAGCCTTCTCTTACATAATCGGTTCTAAAACTTGAATGCTTCAGTTAGTACTTGCTATAAGTGCATCTCACTTTAAAAAATGAATATTTTTAATGGTATATTATTGTGATTCTAAATTATTGCACACCAAGTGTGTTTACACTTGGCTACACTTACACTAGCCCTATCTCTGTCCCATTTTCACAGGTTATGTTGGCTACTTTCAGTTTTCTGAAAGTAGTTTTCAATTTTCTCCAAAATGCAAATCTCAAAACTTGTGTTTGTGTGGCTCATCACTGCTTGTCCTGAAAACAGGACAGCCCTCTGCAAAGAAATGTGTATTTTCAGACAGAAGAGGTCAAAAAAGGAGGAACTGCTAACAGAAGCAGAGTACGGGGCACTGCCATCGCTGTGGGTGCGAGGTGCTGCTCCCGTAGGAGTGTGGCACGGGCTGCACACGGGGATTTATCTGCGGGGCAAGGCGGGGAGAGAGGCGGAGAGAGGCCGCGCTCCAGCGCCCGAGCATGGCAGCGCGCTCAGCCCTGACCGAATCCTGGCCCTGCCTGGTGCGCGCCTGCAGAGCCTGCGGGGGCACAGAGCTCAGCAGGGACACACAGCTGGCTTTCGTTGGCTTCTGGGGGGCTGGGAAAAACCCTATTTTTGCATGTGGTTTGTTACCCAAGGGGTTTGTTTCAAGGCGATTTGGTTCAGGAGAGAGAGGGGTGAGTTTATTTGTTGAGTGTTAGCAGATGGAGAAGCAAAGAGGCGAAGTAGTGGCACCTGTAGGGTGACGCGTCTGACAAACAGCATCCCCCATCCATCCATCCATGGCCTCTGCTGTGCTGCGGCTGAGTCCGTCCGGGAGTGTGCGATGGGAGCGAACAGCTCGGGCTGCGCTCAGGCTCCTAAGCGTCACTGCTGTTCGAACGACGCGCAGCAACTTGCTGCAAATGCGTTTGGTTGGTTGTGCTTAAAAATTAAAAAAAAAAAAAAAGGCATCTTTAACTGGCGCAGAAGGTGCTGTTATTATATTACTATTGTATGTTAAATACGGTATTATTATTATTATTATTATTACTGAGATTTGTGCGTGTTCAGTTCAACGGGAGCGAGAGCACGTTGCAGGGAGCGGCACCCTGGCAGGGCGGCGCGGTGTCCCCGGGGTTGCCCGGGCAGGGCGCTCTCCCCCCTGCCCGGGCGCTGTCCCGGCGGCTCTCCGGCGCTCCCCGCCCGCCGTCTCCGGGCGGCTCCGGCTGCTCGG
>VZRL01007093.1:2910689-2968410 GCA_013397895.1 Origma solitaria
CGGGCACGGGGCGAGCCACTATTTAATATTTAACTATTAGTCGACTATAAACTAAAAGTTTTCTGGTTTGGCAGTGTTTTGTGGAAAATAGATTTTAAAAGTGCGAGCGCGGAGTATTAAAACTCCTGAATAAGTGCTTTAGTGTGGAGTGGGCGTTGGTAGGGGCGTAGCCAGAAAGTTAAAGCTCGACTTGGAGGTTTGCTCCTGTGTGTCTCTCGGTGAGCTGACACGTCCTAGGAGGAATTTCTTCACAGGAAGGGTGATCAGACATCGGGATGGATTGCCCGGGGAGTTGGTGGAGTCACCGGCCCTGGAGGTGCTTAAGGAAAGAGCAGACCAGGCATTCGGTGCCGTGATCTGGGTGACACGGTGGTGTTGGGTCATAGGCTGGGCTCGATGATCTCAGAGGGCTTTTCCAACCTACTGGATCCTGTCGCGTTGGAGTATTGCTGTCGTGGTGCCGTGTGCCGGCGCTGGTTCAGTGTCTGCGCTCCTGCATCAAACGTAAAAGGGTGTTTGAGTAGTCGATGCTGTTAAACTGATGGATTCCAAAGCTTAGAGGGATAGATGAATAGCTCTTAACTCTGTCAATAACAGACTTTTGGAAAGCATTTCAACTTTTGAACTCGACGCTGTGTAAAACCTCGTATAGTGAATTTAAATGTAGTGATAATTGGCTTCCTTTCTTCATTACTTTTCATATGGCCCTTTAGAAGTAATCCTGGGATAATCCCTAGGGATAATCTCCCAGGGGTCTATAGACTATAGATGGAAAACAACTGACTTAAGGTGTGAGGAAGGCAACCTTGTTAATTGGTTTTCTACAGCTTCCATCTCCAGTGAGGTTTCACTGGTAGAAATCAGTGGTACAAGTTTGGAAAAGGTAAAATTGGTGATGATTCTGTACCTTGTCAGGAGCAGACCTTTCAGAGATGCAAAAGTTTTGTGGAATGTGTCACTAAAAACAAGTTCTTAACACAGCAGTTCAGTGGGATTCTTAAATTAGGTGCCTAGATTTTACAAAGGTTATCTTGGAGAGGTTATCTTTGTAAAAATCAGTTGGTTCAGGTATCCAGTGCAAGTACAGCAATGTGTCCTGAGATGCACACTCAGGATGCACACTTTAACTGTGAGTTAAAGGTCTTCATCAGTGCAGATTGGAGGACTGCAGTTGAGATTCCCATGTTCTGAGCATTCTTCCCTATAGTGGTTTAGGCTTTAGTTGTGTCAAATCTTTATTTTGAAGGGTGTTGTTAGGATAAGATGATGCCCCTGCTTGTGATCCAGTCATTGGCATCCTCACCCGGATGAAGGGGACTGGGTGCAGACTTCCCAGTGTAAGTGGCAGAGAGAGGTTTCATCATGTGCCTGAAAAATGCCTGGTCTGGCAAATTACCACCCAAGAGATCAGCTTTGAATATTTAACTGGCAGTACAGCCATCCTGTCAATTCATGAACAAGTTTTTGTAGGCTCAGGAAGATGCACCTGTGCATCAATATTAAATGTTGCATTTGCTAATTTTTTAAGATTGTCGCCTACTCTTGTAGAAACCAAAGGTAATTTCCTGTCTGATCTAACTTCTACATCATGTATATGAACATCATGGTGATACAGTACAGGATCGTCCTCGAGTTTCATCCCTGTTCATTTAATGGAGAAAGATTGGTCCAAGAAGTTTAGGTGATGATAAAGTCAGAAAAAGATTGCTTTCATCATCAGCTTTTCTGTCTGTTAAAAATGATTTTAATACTGATTTGCTTGAACTGTTTCTGTGTAGAGTACAAAGCATAATAGTTTCTTAGAAATTCTTTTTGATGGAAATGCAGGTATTTAAACAACTGATGCTAACTTTAATTAGACAATATTATAATGATGGCTTTAAGCATGACCTGACTGTTTTATGTCTAAGGCAATATCAAGGCTATAAATATCTCCTTTTTTTTAAAAAAACAGAGTTTGCTTTCTAAAGCACAAGGTCTAGGCTCCAGCTCAGTCAAACTTCGAGGGGGCTCGCTGTTTATGAATGTTGGGAGATCGGAGAAGCAAGAAGAAGATTTTAGACAAACACCTCATGTGAACATCAATCCCTTCACTCCAGATTCCATGTTCCTTCACAACTCTGATGGCAAATGTCGTAGGAGGAAGAGGATACACTGGAATGAGTGAGTAACTTGTAGCTCCCTTTATTAAGCTTGTATTTAGAACTACTTTTGACTGCAAAAATTTTGTTACAGATTGCTTCTGAGAAAGTTGTTTTTTGCTTGCAGATCATTAGCAATGTATAATACAGCTCCTAAAATACGTTAAATGCATGATATTATGAAATAATTATTTAGCACTAGATCTTTTGATTAGTGTACAGAGAGGATAGACTAGGCTGTGTCTCACAGAACAGGCTATGTCTTTTCTTGAGGAGGAAAAAAGTGCATTAAGTACTAGTGTGAAACATGAAGAAATGACAAAGATATTCGTGTGGCATCTTCTTGGGTTTGTGTTTGCAGATGTTGTCTAGTGTTGAATTAGTTAACTAAAATTAATGAGAATGGGAGAATCAGATCGCAGAAAAAGTCAACAGCTTCTAGACTTCAGTTTTAAGTTTCCTGGAACCATGTTATTTCTGTTGTGATTTCAGCTCTTGTGGAGAGGACATGGAACCAAGTGATGGAGAGCCTGAAGAGGAGACCATGAGACCTGCTAAGGTACTTAACCTTTAGAACTTGATACTACTTTTGGCAGTTTGTGTGTCTGCAGATCTAAATATTTTCCTTGGTAATCTTTGCAGAGGATAACAATAACAGAAAGTAACATGAAGTCACGGTATGCAACTGAATTCCATGAGCTGGAGAAGATTGGATCTGGGGAATTCGGTTCCGTGTTTAAATGTGTGAAGAGGTTGGATGGCTGCATCTATGCAATAAAGCGATCCAAGAAACCCTTGGCTGGCTCAGTGGATGAGTGAGTACTTCCTGATCTTAAAACTTAAACGTCTTCTCTTGGTGTTTCTTCTTCACGTGGTTCTTTGTGTTGCTGTCTAGAGAAGGCACTTAAGAGAAAAGTATAAAACAAACATGAATTAAGTGTAAAACAGATACAGTTTTGAAGCCCCTTTTTTCTTCCCCACTCGCCCCCCAGATACTGTGCAGTACTGTGGCGTAAAAGCTAGTTGGCCTCTCTCCTGACAGATGTTTGTCCCAATATTCTGTGTGGAAACAGATTGTTTTCAAAGTGAGACTAATGCTTCCTTGCAAAGGTGATTTTTTGAGAGATGAAAGAAAAGAACTATTCCCAACTAAGTCCTCATCCTTGTTAGCTTGAGTGACATGCAGATGGGTTAAGTCAGTTTCGGGGGTATTTTTTGGCATTTGTGAACGCGCCTGTGATTCACGACTCTTCCCCACACTGTTCAAATACTTATAACATAAAACCCCACAGGTCTGAGTTGCACAAAATTGTGTACCAGAGTTACACACAGGAACTTAGGAACGTAGAGTTCAGTGAAACTCTTGGCTTATGATCACTTTTATTTTAAAACTTCAGTCATGCATCTCTAAGCTTGCTATTGCTACTGGTTGGCAGATATGTAATGGAAGTGGCAGCTCCCTCAAGAATTATCCACATCAAACTCTGTTTTTTGATGTTTTATATGAAGTGTTTTAATATAATGTAAATTATTTTTGCCATTTGGATGAAAGAACAAATCCACCTTACAGTGCCACAGAACTGAATATGAAGATTTTTATTAGAAATACTTATTGTAATAAGAAATTGTACTAATTTCACCTCACAATACTCACGTGTGCTGTTATTTTTTGTGACTAACAGGCAGAACGCTTTAAGAGAGGTCTATGCACATGCAGTTCTGGGACAGCATTCTCATGTAGTAAGGTACTACTCTGCATGGGCAGAAGATGATCACATGCTCATACAGAATGAATATTGCAATGGTAAGTAAAGACAACATACAGGTACTTACAGGTTCTTAACACTCCTTAGGAATTGATTACCCTACTCATAGCTCATGCCATCTTCCTCAAGTGTCTGATATCTCTTTCTATTGGAAAAAGCTTCAAATATATCAGATGTTTGAAGCAAAAACTGCGCAAAATTGCAGACCAAGTCATGCATGTTCAAGCATACTGGAAGTACAATGAGGCGTTTGTGAGCAGCAGAACTGTTCTTCTGTGCAATAGTACAAGCTGGAATAGAGCAAATTGCTAGAGTTTCCATTAAAAAGGGAGACTAAACCTGATTTCTGAAGCATTTTGCTATTGCTGATGTGCTGCCAGAGATTTGGAAGAGATAGAGGCCTTTTCTCTTGTACTGATATCCTGTTAGTTTGTGTGGCAACCAGAGCAGAGAAGAATTTTATTGTATTACATGGCTAAAAAATGGAGGATACAGCACTAGATTTTACACTTACTGTATATTGCCAGCAAGTTCTTTGTGATATATTAATTTAATTTTGGGAGCTAGTTGTCATTACTTTGTCAACTGTTGGGTGTAAAAAAATAACTTGTTTTCTTGAATGTTGTTTTAGGCGGCAGTTTAGCAGATGCCATAAGTGAAAATTACAGGAATATGCGCTATTTTACTGAACCAGAACTGAAGGACCTGTTGCTTCAAGTGGCTCGAGGTTTAAAATACATTCATTCAATGTCCCTTGTACACATGGATATCAAACCTAGTAAGTTTGTAACTGCTTTACTCTGTATTGACAACTTTCTCAGTTCATTTAATCTGCTGTAGAAAAATGAACAGTTAGCCACACCTTACTAACTGTAAATTCTTCCCTAAAGTTCTGAATAGGAGCACAAAGATGTCAGTTATAAAATTGGCTAGCAGACCTAAACTGTTCAGTTTATCTTGGGTCCTTTTTGTGTAATTGACTCTACTTGCATAACACTTGGCTGCCTTCCCAGCAGAGGGGCCGCAGCGAGTCAGTTATAGCTTCTCGCTCTTTGAACAGGGTATATATACAAATAAAACTTCTGCCTGGCTAAAGCAAACTGTAGTGAAACTAGGTCAAGTAGAAATTGTACAGAAATGTTTAACAATTCTGCTCTTTTTCAGGCAATATTTTCATATCTAGGACATCAGTACCGAGTATAACTTTAGAGGAAGGCGATGATGATGACTGGTCATCTGATAGAGTCATATTTAAAATAGGTGAGAAGCAGCACAGTTGTGCTCAAAAGAATTGCATCATCTCATTGTCTTCTGAGAAGTAACTTTCTTTTCTCTTTGCAGGTGACCTGGGCCACGTAACTCGAGTCTCTAGTCCTCAAGTGGAAGAAGGTGACAGCCGTTTCCTTGCAAATGAAGTCCTACAAGAGGTAACTGTTCTGTTTGTGGGAAACAGTGATGTTAGGCCTGCATGCTGTTGCCTTTAGAAAAAATGGTTAATTTATTTTTTCGTTTTCAAGAACTACACTCATTTGCCGAAAGCGGATATTTTTGCTCTCGCTCTGACTGTTGTCTGTGCTGCTGGGGCTGAACCACTTCCAACTAACGGGGACCAATGGCATGAAATCCGGCAAGGAAAACTACCCAGACTACCACAAGTGCTTTCTCAAGAATTACTAGACTTACTAAAAGTAAGAACTCTTGTACTAGTGGCTCGCTGATAAGTGCAATTTATTGTATTGCTGGTCTTAACAAGAATGCCTTGTTTTCTTTTTCCCCAAGGTTATGATTAATCCTGATCCTGAGAAAAGGCCTTCAGCTGTGGCACTGGTGAAGCATTCAGTGCTTCTTTCTGCTGCAAAAAAGAGCGCGGAGCAGCTCCGGATAGAGCTGAATGCTGAAAAATTCAAGAACTCGCTCTTGCAGAAGTAAGTAGGTCTTTGAGGTCCTTCAATAGGACTTCATTTCTGATAGGTTTTCACCTGACAGTGAATTGATGATAAAGCAGGAGTGTTCTTGTTTGTGTGTGAGATCCACAAATCTGTATGCGTGTGCGTACCTGAGAGTACGAAGTGGGTCATGGAATTTTAAAAGGAACTTTCTCCACAGAAAGAACTGCTTGAACACTCTAAGGGAATCTCAACAGCACTATTGGTATTCAAGGCATACAAAACATTATGGTTTTTAAAAAATGTTTCAGGACAGTGCATGTTTTTATGACAGATATAGCCTAACTTACATCCATATGATTTGAGTCTGTGTTTTCCTGGGTAATTTGTATATTGAAACATGTTGGAAAATATGACTTAAATGACCTATTTTGAACTTAAATGAAATGTCACATCAGGAATGTTTTTGGACTAATCTGACCTGTACACAGCAGTGTTATTGGGTCACCAGAGAATCATTTGTATCAGGAGGTCACCTTGTCCTACCCCTTGCTCAAACACTCAACTCTGAATTAAAGCTTGGAAGAAGAGATTCCCTTTAGGAAAGTCTGATTTCTACTTAAGTTTCAGGGAAAGAGTTAGTAAATTAATAAGCAGCCATCTGACTCACTGCAGTTATCTTTGCATGTGTTATGCATAATAGGCAGGCTTTTATGAGGGAATATAGAACACTGATTTCTTTCTGAGTTGTTTGTCTTGAATGAAAATGTTAATTTCATGTTCAGGTTCACTCCATTTTTACCTCCTTATCTTGCCATTGAGACAGTCTGACCACAGCCAGATGTACTAGATTAGATGGTTATCTTTATAATATAATGAATTACACTGAAAGGATAATTAGTTTGTGCAGGTTGTTAAAAGGCAGATTAGCTGAGGTAAGTTGCTTGCTCGTATTAAGACAGTGTGTTGTTGTATCACTTGAAAGAGAAAGCTGGCAAAGCTAGTATTTTGTGAAGACTCCTTCTGGCCTGGCAATAAGAAGGATACATCCTTATAAAATAACTATAAATCCAAGAATGATTTAGAAAGAACACTTAGTCACAGTAATTGTTAACGCTGTGTGGCATAGTGCTCCATAAAATACTTCAGATAGTTATTTGGTGGGGGAGAGGGAGTTGTTTATTTTGGGTTTTTTTTTTCTTAAATTTCTGCAGTTGAGCTATTTAAAATACCACTTTTGTGTGTAAGTCATCTTCAGTGAAAAGAATCCTTTTAAGGCAACTCAGCTTTTCTACTGTGTTGTCCTCTTCAGAGGAAGGAAGAATTCAAGATTTCTAGGCAAGAATTCAAGACTTCTAGGGAAGAGTGGAAGGATATTGTAAAGCCTAATTTCCTGGTAATGGTGTGGTGGTTGGGTGAGCACACATGTGCGTTTGTGCCATTCACAGGGAAGAGGACTAAAAATTGGTTGCATTCTCTGGCAGTGAACTGACACAGTGATAATGTAGGGGTGATTGGATGGGGCACGGGTGTTAATGAATAATACTTTGGTTTACAAGAATGGGAATTCTTTACTAAACTAAAATATGTTGTTTAAAACCAAATATTCCTACACCAATATGCAGCAAGCTTGTAAAATTTGCTTTTGCTTTGCACCCAGATGAGAAATGAGGTTACAAATACTAGTTCTTATAGTAGAGAAAGTTCTATGATGTTTGAGATAGTGGAAGGAAGAGAATATGGGAGAGAAGGCTTAGGCTTAGTCATATGTCAGTATTTGAGGAAAGGAGAAAAGCAATGTATAGGAGAAACCTTTTATAAAGATAGCTTTGCTCTTTATATATATTTTATAATTTTATATGTTATATATATATTATTAATATATATATTTATATGTATTTTATAGTTTTATGCTGAGTTTGATTTAACTTTGTCCTCAGACTAGGTATTGGTGATTCTCTGAAACAGAATCGTTGGCAGAATGTTATGCAGGGGCAATGGCCTGTGATACCTTCAGTGACTCTGCCTTGCAGGCTCACATTTTTGTTAGGCAAAAAACACGGAAGCAGTGATAAGCTTTTGATGTGGGTATGCAAAAGGGATAGGATGATTCCTGAGTTGTCTGTTGCCAGTTAGCTTACCTCTGTGTTCATCTAAGTGTCTGAGTCTCCCACAGAAGATCAGGTGTGGCTGAAAATGCTTCCTTTGGGCAAAAGTCAGTAATGAGCTCTGCCTGAACACATGCCTTGTGCTAGGAAGTAAACAGCACCCTACCGTGTCCTGGTAATTGAAGTGTTGAGCGGCTTGTAACAGGCTGGATTTCAGAATCTGAGTTGTGTGAATTTTTAATTTCCTTCCCTTTTCAAAAGAAAGAACATCTAGATAAGTAATGGGCACCCCACCTCTGCCCTCTGGGCTGGAAACAGGTGGATGCAAATCATAACGATCTCAGTATGACCTAAAATTGACCTAAAGTCTTGAGTCGTGACCCGCTGTGGTTGGTTTGATCCCTCTTGCTGTGATAAGCCTGTAGGCTTTGTGGGTAGCACTGGGTGTGACACTGTCCCTGTCTTGCAGAGAGCTGAAGAAGGCCCAGATGGCAAAGGCTGCGGCCGAGGAGCGAGCACTGTTCACTGACAGAATGACAACGAGATCGACAACACAGAACAGACCATCCCGGCTCATTGGGAAGAAAATGAACCGCTCCCTCAGCCTTACCATATACTAGCTATGCAGTCGAGAAGAACTGCAGAGATGGCCATAGCATCTCTGCTGGACTGAAGCCTAAGGAAGTGAAGGAAGCCTTCAGTTCCTGGTTTTGTGTCCTGTGATCAATATCCCCAGCTTTACAGCTATTGCTTCTGGGTTTTTACTTGTACTCTATGGCTGATTCTGTATTAACCCTTTGAGTTAATGGACTCGGTTACTCTCCTGTCTGTAGAGGATCCTGGATGTTATTCCATAAGCCTTTCGGTTACACTGTTAGATGTTACGTTGTCCCAGGGTTAACCACTATAGTGGTGTGCTGCTTTGTAGTGTTACAGCATTGTAATAAGAAGCAATATCCCTAATCTTTTAAGAAGGAGGGAGGGGGCCTTACTTTAATAGGGTTTTGGTTTGGTTTTTTGTTGGTTTTTTTTTTTTTGGAGCAGAGGGGAATAAATTGAAAGACAGGCTTTAAGGCCACCTACAGTCAATGTACCTGATGTCAGGTAGACTTTTGTTGTGAATTCTATTTGTGTATTCAACTGGGAGCACTTTGTAGGCATTGCATAAACCACAGCTTAGGAACCTGTGGAATTAAGTGCCATGTGGAACTGCTGCTATTTTTAGTTCAATGTCCTTGCTGTAAACTGTAGCATTAAAACAATCATAATTGTGTTAATAGGCTTCTTGTTAAAGCAATTAAGTGAAACAAATGTAAGCTGCATTTTAGTGAAGGCAGCATTTTTCTCTCAAAGCTAGTGCATTGTGAAAAAATGCACCAATTTAATATTTGGACTCTGTATTAGTGTAGTGCAATTGTTAATGTCTTTGCTATTGATGTTTTGTTATTCTTTCTAATAAGGTTCTCTGAATGTTCATATTTTCTTCAGTTGCCCATTCTTGAGGTTGTTGTATGTTTGATTTTTTTATGTTGGAATTCTTGTAAATAGTTGTTTAGTGTGTTCAGGTTGTTTTTCATTGTTTATGTACATAGGTTTGATCATGCTTATAGTGTACTATACTGAAACTGCAGTCTGGGATGCCAACAGACACAGCTTAACTATTCAGTTTGAAGTTCCAAATTGTGGAACAGAATGTGGCCATGGAACCGGTGCTGATATTGAACCTAGGCTGACAGAACTGCTCTAGTTACTGGCTTGTCTCTTCATTCATTTTACTTAAAACAATGTTTCCCTTTTGTGCTCTGTTTGTTCTTGCTAGTGTTGAAGTTGAATATTAAAGTTAAAAGTTCTGTTTGTTTAATATTGTCTAACACTTATTTAACTTTGTAGTTACGGAAATAAAATACTGAGTTGGGAATATACTGTGGCAAGTCCTGATGAGGTCTGCTTCCCACTCATGCCTAATGCTTGTGATTCCCTCTGGTGAGAGTGGGACTGAGACAGGACACTTGCTGACAGTTAGGAGAGAAGCACCCTAGTTTGTGTGTTAGTGTCCACAGCAGTCTGTCTCTGCAGCCTCAGGAATGGTATTGCACTGGGAAAGAGGAAACCCCCGGAAGAAGTGGAACCCATGACTGAAGATGGAGGAATAGAAAGTATATGAAGAAAGACCTGGGTCCGAGGTAAGGAAGAAAACTTAGGAATTGCTGAGAATGGGAAGAGAACTGTTTATTTAGAAGTTGGGAAGGAAACAGTGGGAGGAGTTAGAATAGTTTCAGGAGCACAATAATGGCATGTTCTGTGGTATGGAGGCAAATGTAAAGAAGAGAGAGAGTAAATAAAGGATTAATAATAGATCCGTCTGTTGTGGAAGTTTTTACCTTGTATTAGAAACACTGGTGACTCAGAGAAGCTGTATCTGAATTGAATGGATTGTCATAAAATTCAGCTTTGCAATTAGGAAAAAATAACTAAGTAAGTCTTCTCAGTTCCATACATATATGACAGTGAAATTCAGAGGCTTGGTTTAAGGTTACTGAATATACAGTTATCAGTAAAAATTGATACACTGGAATGAATATCTTTCGGTTTTTACTTGATATGATAGCCCTGTCTTGTTTGTGAGAGAACTTAGAATATATGGGTTTGTTACAGTATTTTAATGTTCATCTACATTAAGACCTTTCTTTAACCATACTTCTAAACAGTCAGAAACACTGGGAGATTCGTGAATTTAAGGCTTTCTTTCTCTACAGGGAAAAAAATTTGTTCCATCTATGATAGTTCTGTGCTCCTGCATCCCCCATTTTCAGAGGCCTGTAACTGTAGTGGCATTGCTGTGCAAACAAGCCATGCTGGGGGCTTGCAGCGCTGTGCTCATGGCTGGGCAAAAGCCTGGCTGGATGGCTTGGCCCAGGGAGTGGATGGTGCCACAGCCAGCTGGGGTCAGTCACCAGTGCTGTTCCCCAGGGACCTGTGTGGGACCCAGTCCTGTTTAATGTCTTTATCAATGATCTGGATAAGAGGACTGAGAGCACCCTCAGTTTGCAGATGACATCAAGTTGTGCAGGAGTGATGATGATCTGCTGAAGGGCAGGAAGGCTCTGAAAGGGGTCAGGACAGGCTGGATCCATGGGCTGAGGACACTCGATCTGCAGGAGGTTCAACAAGGCCAAGTGCCAGATCCTGTCCCTGGGTTACAACAGCCCCAGGCAGCTCCACAGGCTGGGAGCAGAGTGGCTGGGAAGCTGCTCAGTGGGAAAGGACCTGGGGGTGCTGCAGCACAGGCTGGACATGAGCCAGCTGTGCCCAGGTGGCCAAGAAGGACAAAGGCATCCTGGCCTGGGTCAGCAATAGTGTGGCCAGCAGGACCAGGGCAGGGATTGTCCCCCTGTTCTCGGCACTGATGAGGCCACACCTCGAGTGCTGTGACCAGATCTGAGCCCCTCAATTCAAGCAAGGCATTGAGGGGCTGGAGTGAGTCCAGAGAAGGGCAAAGGAGCTGGGGAAAGGTCCAGAGCACAGATCTGATGAGCAGCTGAGGGAGCTGGGGGTATTTAGCCTAGGGAAAAGGAGGCTCAGGAGAGACCTTATCACACTACAACTGCCTGAAGAGAGACTGTAGCCAGGTGGAAGTCAGCTTCTTCTGCCAAGTAACCAGAGACAGGACAAGAAGAAACAGCNAGGTCCAGAGCACAGATCTGATGAGCAGCTGAGGGAGCTGGGGGTATTTAGCCTAGGGAAAAGGAGGCTCAGGAGAGACCTTATCACACTACAACTGCCTGAAGAGAGACTGTAGCCAGGTGGAAGTCAGCTTCTTCTGCCAAGTAACCAGAGACAGGACAAGAAGAAACAGCTTCAAGTTGTGCTGGAGGAGGTTTAGATGGGATATTAGGAAACATTTCTTCACAGAAACAGCTGTCAAGCATTGGAACAAGCTGCCCAGGGAAGTGGTGGTGTCATCATCCCTGGGGTTATATAAAAGCTGTGTGGATGTGGCACTTAGGGACATGGTTGAGTGGTGGACATGGCTGTGCTGGGTTAACAGTTGGACTCCATGATCTTAAGGGTATTTTCCAACCTAAAGAATTCTATGGGTCAATTCTAGTGCTGGTCAGAGGTTTTGTGTGCCATTGAAGGGGTGCCCAGCTTAAATGATGTGACTGAACTGACTTGAGATGTTTTAACTTTTTCCTGTGTGCCAAGTCCAGTATTTAAAAAGGCATTTCAGTATTTTAAAGTAGTTTATGGGAGCAGTAAGAATGATAACATTTTATTTCAAATTTTCGTGAGCCTTCCTGGTGCCAATGGTGAGGCAGTGAATCCTGGCTGCAATGGTGGTTAGTGGGAAGAAGCAGAGAATTTGGGAAGTGTGTGTTAATGCTTCCCATGAATATTCCCAGCATCCAGTGATTCATGATTCAGATGCTTACTGAGTAAGAAGTGATATCTATTTTTGCTGACATTGAAGGGGTTTTCTTTTTTTAATAGGAACAATATTACAGTAATTTTGATAGCTTACAAATATATTGCAGAAACAAGACTTGGGCCAAACTTGTCTGTGGTTGAGCAAGATGCCTTTTTTGGTGGAAGAAGAAGCTGCTCACCTCTCACAAAAATGTAGAGTTGGGTATCAGCTGAAAAAAATTCTAGCAAGCACGGTGAGGCAGGATGAGCTTCAGCACTTTAGGAGGAAAGCTTTATCTCAATTTAAGAAGCAGGCATTAGAGTTGGGTAGCAAATGTGAATTCATTTAGCTTAAATTTCCTACAATGATGTAGCATAGTAGCTTTTTTTTTGATCAGGCTACATGACTTCATGAAGAACTCAAAGCGAACATCAGAATACCTGAAAGCAGGTATTTCATATCCCCATCTTCTCTAAACATTTGTCTGTTCCTTTGTCTTCTCCATCTTCTAATGATACCTTACTGGCCAACACTACCTGCCTGGTCTTGCTCAGTTTTTCTGCATCTTGTGCCCAAAGTCGCGGGTGTGATGGACTACAGCTCTTACAGACTCAGTTTCCTGTAAAGACATGACACCCCTTAACACTGAAAAATGAATTTCAAGTAACAAGGACTGATTCACAGTTTGGATAATTCACCTTGCAAATCAAACCTTTCCATTGTCTGTGGAAATACTGATGGGCTTGCAGGTTAAACTATTGAATTGAATTATAAATGCTATACTTAAAAAAATACTGAGTCACATCTGGTGTTCAAATACTACATGAAATTCTATTTATGCCATTACTGTCAAAATACATTTGGAGGTCATCTTTGTACCTTTTTTTTGGTTTTGTTTTTGTTAAGCTATTGACACGCAGCAGTTGTCTAGGTTTTTTTTTTATGGTTTTTGTTCATTTTTCAGTTTCCAAGTATCCTGTTGCCCTGTTAGTTGGAATGGATCTGAAGTACTAAAATGTAGAACCTGAAAAGCATACTTTCAACTGGGCTTATTTATAAGTTTACAGATAAGCGTTATCTCCACTTAAAAATGGAGTTCGGCACTGCTTGTATATTCCAAAGTAGGATTTCAATGTCATAGCTTGCATTACTTTAGACTATAACACTGGAGAGTTTCATAAGAATATTTAGGTATCCTGTCATTTCTGATCTGGGGCAGAGGAGCACTATGTGATTGACACCCTCCCAAAAGCTGGCCAGCTGGACCTGTCTGAATGTGTTTTGTAGTCTCCAGCAACACCTGCTGGACAAAGTTGTTAACTGTGCACTAAATTTTTGTCTTTGAAGTGTTTGTATGCTGGTAAGACACTCGACCCTGATTGTTAGAAACCACTATCTTGTTCTGCAGCAGTGGCTGAGCAATCTCACCAGCAGTAGCTCAGGTAAGAGTCTTAATTTGTGCATCCCCACTCACCCCATTGGTCGTGTAGGTTTGGAAAAAGCACCCTCATGCGGTGTCCATGTATGTGGCTTGGTATGTAATGTGTGCTTCTGTTTAATAAACCTCTGTGTGTGTGTTACCTACATATCCCTGCTACAGCTGGGCTTGAGGACACCGGTCTAAACGTGACCAGCAAGAATCAAAGGCAGGGCTGTGCCCTGCCTGAGCCCTCCCTTCCTCCAGTGAAGCCTGGAAGCCCTCTGAGGGAGCACTGCCGAGCTGAACAAAGGTTCTCAGCTCCAGAAATGCGGCACAGGGAAAGCAGGAGGAAAGTGGGCAGGACAGCATTCAGGAAACAGAGGTCCCGCTTCAGGCTGAACAGTTGGAATTGGATGGAGATTCTGTCTTCCTAATGTATAATGGGATTGGGCTAGGGGAAAGGGAGGTGCCCCAAGGAGAGAATATCGCTGTGCCTAATTAAACAGGAAGCAATTTATTATTGTTTAATGTGTTGCTCAGAGATCTGAGGTTGTACACACCTAAAAATGAACTTGAGATTCTGGATAGTCTTGAAAAATTTAAAGCATTGGTTTCAAAGATCTTCCTTTTGCCAGTCATTTGACTCCCTTATATTAGACAGTATGAGCATTTAGCATGACATCTGCATTATCATCCTGGTTTAAACTGATTTCTGTTTGACTCAAGATGAAAGCAGACTGAGTGGCCTGACTCTGATTAATGATCTTCTGTGTATCCCCAGGGTTGCTGCCAGACAAGTGGGCTAATGGACAAAAAACCTGCTGCTGTAACTGAACTACCATTTATGCACAGGAGGATTCTGTGTGTTCAGCCTGCATCCTGATGGAGAAGATCTTGTTCATTAATTGATTTACAAACAGCAGAAGGCACCACTCCTGAAAGTGTTTTAGGCAAGGTGTTCTGCTGGATAGGGATGGGGGGGATAGGAGAAACACCTGCTATTCCCAGCCTTTAGTAGTCTCACCAACTTTAGGTGATGTTTCTGCCTGCAGCTCTTTCCTCTTACCTCTTTCACTCTCATTTACTTAGGTGTTAAGATGTTCAGGGCACAATATCCCCATATATTTGATCCATACCGTAGCACATGGGATTTTAAACTCCTTTTGATCTTGCAGACATTTAGTCACGGCTGGATTGATGGGCCAAGGCCACTGTATAAGGTTCCAACAAGGTGAAGTGACAGCTCCTGCCCTTGGGTCACAACAACTCTAGGCAGTGCCACAGTGGCTGGGAAGATGCTCAGGGGAACAGGACTTGGAGGTGCTGGCCAACAGTGGCTGAACATGAGCCAGAGTGTGCCCAGGTGGCCCAGAAGGTGTCAATAGCTTGTGTTACAAACAGTGTGGCCAGCAGGATCAGGGCAGTGATTGTTCCCCCTGTACTTGGCACGGGTGAGGCCACACCCCTAGTGCTGTGTCCGGTCCTGTGAGGAGCAGCTGAGGGAGCTGGGGGTGTTTAGCCTGGAGAAAAAGAGGCTCAGGGGAGACCTTATTGCTCTCTACAATTGCTTAAAAGGAGGTTGTAGCCAGGTGGGGATCAGTCTCTTCACAGTAAGAGTGGTAGGACAAGAGGAAATGGCCTCAAGCTGCTCCAGGGGAGGGTTAGAGGGGATATTAGGAAAAATTTCTTCACTGAAAAGGTTATTAGGCATTGGAACAGGCTGCCTAGGGAAGCAGTGGGACCATCATCCCTGGAAGTCAAACAGTGTGGATGTGGGTATGAGGGAAATGGTTTAGTGGTGAACATGGCAGTGCTGGGTTAACAGGGGAGCTCAATGATACTGCAGGTCTTTTCCATCCTTAAAGATTATATTATTCTGACTATCTTCTACATTAACACTGCTTAAATGGCTTTTTCCATTGACTATTTCTCTTTCCAGTTTCCATCCCAAAAATGGTATCAGATGGTTGCTGCAGCACACATGGGATTGAATTTCCTCTTCCTCTCTGCAGGTGAGGTATCTGTGGTATTCTGTTCTATGGTGAGCTCTGTAACTTGGTGAGAAATACCTTATCAGCTGAAAGTGTAGACTAAGATGTGTGTTACCAGGGAGGAACTGAAAGGTAACCCAATGTTTTACCCCTTCATTATGTTTTTGTTAAGTTAAAATACAAATGCATGTATTGTGCATGTGTATAAATAATAGAAAACTATAGTGAAATAGGTGTGTCTTGCTGTAATCCCTTTAAAGATTGCTCTGGAAGTCTTAGAAGTGAATGGAATTTTTTTTTTTTTTTTAGGAGAGACTGAACTGCCATTCTGATTCAGAATCTAATGATGCTTCCTGTTTCACTTAAAACTACTGAAGTGTTTTAAAATAACAGAAAAAAAATCCTGCAGATGGCTTGAGGATTTGGTCATGGTATAATGCCATATATATTTACTGGGTTTTACGCTCTCCCCCAATGTTTCCTTGAGATGTTTTATGGCAGGACTAGTCTATTCAGAAACCAACACATTGATAATAAACACTAGCACTTGCTTCAGTTTTATTTTCTACTGAAACATTGCTGTGAAGTGGCAGATACTGGAAACACAGCTTGCTGCAAAGTTGGCTTAATGGTCTTCAATTTCTGTTTGCTTCCATTTAGTTTTCCTGTGGAGAATGAAAATGACTGGTCTAGCCAAGGCTGGGAAGATTTTCCCTGGGCTAACAATGAGCAGAAAACTGAGTTACTGAAGTGCCGGATTTCTTTCCTTGATGTCAGTTTAACTGACTCAGTGGCATAAAACAAAATTAGTAACGGTTGAAGTGCGTAATCTTTCCTCTGGTTAGAACTTCCCTGACAAATACTTATTATTTGGCTAACAAGGAGTAATTAAGCTTCTGCAAAGAGGACCAAGAGAAAAGTGATTGACCCCTTAAGGCTGAGCCTCAGCAGGGTCTAACTAAAGCTCCTTCCTGAAACTGTGAGTCACTCCATGAGACTGAGCCAGTTTTCCCTCCCTTCAGTCATGCTTTTAACTGTGGTGAGGAAACAAAATTAGAATAAGCACAGATTTCAAATAAAGTTGCTGAGATCTCAGACAACTTTCAGGAAAAGCAGAAGTATGTGAAGTTGCATCAGAACTTGCTTTTGTACTAGGCAAGCAATTCTGGGTTTATGTAGTGCTATCAAGGGTTTCTTACTTAAGTGTGGTCACTGTTAATTAATGTTTAATGGATTACATGTCAATCTTATCTTCAAAGCTTCGGAATGTAAAGTCTTTGATAAGCAAAGATCCAGACTAGCATATCAAAATAGAAGGGTTGCTTAAAATAACTCACACTTTGGGTGTAGATGCAGTTTAGTTCTGTAAGTTTGTTAAAGCTATTTTGGGTAAGCATAAAAAAGAAAGGTTTTGTTCCACGGCAAGTTTGTCTACACATGAACTTCACTTTAACTGGTTTTGCTCAGTTAGTTCAATCCTATAAAAACAATTTTAAATATGAGTATGACCATATAAAATCATGTACTAGGTTTATGCATAACTTGTTAGTATCCTTTAGATTAACCTACCAAATGCTGGAGCAGCTGAGACTTGTAAAAACCACTAATTTTAATGAAACATTTAAGCATGGACTGCTAACCTAGTGACCTGAATGAAACTATTTCTATTCTGAGTGGAAAAAAAATCCTGTTCTGGCAAAGGATTTTAGCATGTCATTTAAATTGGGAATTACAGAAGCCAGTAAAAAGAATGAAGAGAAAATGAAAGACTTGGTGGGGGGATTTTTGTGTTTTTTTTTTTTTTTTGTTTTGTTGTTCTTTTGTTTTTGGTTGGGTTTTATGTGTGTGGGTGTGGTGGGGTTTTGTTGTTTTTTACAATTTGTGAGGCATTTTGTTTTAATTTCGTTTTCCCACTCTATTGTTTTTACCAGAAATCCAAACTGCCAAAAAATCACTGAACTCTGTTCAAAGCAGAGATTAAGTCCCTACCATTAGAAGATTCATGCGTGAACTACATTAATTGCTTTTCTTCAGTGACTTTTCTCAGAATCTAAGTGTATTTTAATGCACTTTAATAAGGATGTTCTGTGTTTACTGGTGACCTTGTGGGTACTCAGCTACCACCTTATCTGCATATATATAAAATTTGTCACTTTCCTTCTTAAGTGGAATAGCTGTGTTCAAATTGGAGAAATGCGAACGTATTTCAAGACAGCAGATGTTTCTGGTAATATTAATAGCTATAGTGTTAGTAAATCAGTTTCATTAGGAAATTTAATCCAAATGATTTTTGATATGAATCATCTAGTTCACACTATCCATCTTGGGAAAAGAGCATAAATATTTGTTTGTGTATTCCAAAGTCCTGAATAAATTATGGAGAAAAAGGTTAATAAAAAAGAGGGGGGAAAAGGCTGTTAGGATCTACTCTGTGAATAAGGCAGGTAGTGTTTGACAATTGACTGTGCTACTGGGAGGCTATAACATCTCTAAAAGGTATCTCTGAAAAATAAAAATTACCAGAAATCTGTGGATGATTCTACTCTCCAGTTCACCACATACAGAAAACTAATCTTATGAATTATTACCAATGAGAATTACAAGTACTTCCTGCAGTGGACTTTGCTGTCTGCTCACCTGTCCTGGCCCACTGTACCTGGCAGATCGGTGATCCATGCAAGTTAGGTCTGTGAATTTCCAGCTTGTGCTGAGCTGTGTCCAGCCTGGCCACCAGGTCTTCAGGGGACAAATTTCCCAGGCTGATTGTCCCGGAGGAGCTTGTAGGGACCTTCAATGTCATACCTGTGATTACGCCCACTGCGTTCCCTGCCCTGTATCTGAAAATGGCAGCAACGGGTTTTGGTGAGAACATCCTTTATGTTTGGCAGTCGAAATAATGCATAGAGTTGTTTCCTTGTAAGAAAATTCTTTAATAGCTTGAATGACCAAAATGGTGTAACTTTTCTGCAGGCAGGATCTGCGTGACATGCTACACCTGGTTGATGCTGTACAGCCCAGGGTTCCTGAAGGAATGTAAGGTTATCTCCACTGCTCTCTCCACTATAATGCTGGCTGCAAAAAACGGTATTTTAACTGACACTTTAGAATCTGAGTGCCTTTCTTATTGGAATCACAATAAACCTGGCACAAACAGTTGTCAAACCATACCTGCCACAATTATTTCACTTGGAGGGCTACTTTTGTTCTGATGATGCAATTGGCTGCAGACTAAAACTGGGCAATAGTTAATTGTCTTCCTCTCTTGTTTATTGGGTATCTTGAGTCTGGGACCTTAATGGTTCTCCAAAAATCCATCAAAATAAAACTTTATGGTCTGTGTTCTGTGAATGACAGTCACATGCAGTGTTCAGAGCAAGATATGTGGGTTCAACACTGACAGACAGAAAAGGGTGAGCTTTGCCATCAATTGCAATAAATATTGCATGCAAGAGACGTCTTTCTCAGCCTGTGTCAGTCAAGTGTTTTGCACCTTGATACTTAGGCCATGCTCACCATTCCTCATCTCTTCTCACTCGTTGTCCTTTTCTGCAAAATAATCTCACAGAGATGCTCACAGTGGGTGGTTCATATTTGGGCCTAGGGCTTCAGTGCGTTTGGAGCTTGGATCCTGGCTGTGTTGCTGACATGATTTATGGTATTTGCTGTTCAGATTGAAATGCCGAAGACGTCCATCAAGTTGTGTAAAAATGCCATTCCATCCTTTCTTTCCCCAAAGCTGGTCTGAAGAGGTATTTTTGGCTAAGTAGACCAATCAACATACTGCTTAGCCAAAAAAATAGGGACTTCATATATGGAAAAAAAGACCATGGAGATCACAGTACATACATCATAAATAATAATTTGCTTTTCCTACAAAATGTAGAAGAAATTATGCATAAATTTATTTTGTTTTATGAATCTCAGTTGAAGTCCTTGCACAGCTGCTGCCCTCACCTGTGCTTATTCCCAACCCACAGCCTTCACAAGGACTTAACATAAAAAACCTACCCCAAACACTCAAAAACTCTCAATAAAATCTCCCAACAACACAACTACTTCCTTGTGATAAGGTTTTGTCTGGCTCTGGAAGTAGTGGAGAAGGAGATTTTTTAGCTTTCCCCCTGCACTGGGATGGCACTGCATTCTCTGCAGCTGTGTGCAGCCTTCCTTCCAAGCTGCTTTTTGAGGCAGAAGAATTCCAAGAGGAAAGCTGCTCTTCTCAGTGTGAGGTATAACCTGCTGGGAACATTGGACCTGAGACTTCCATAAATTCCATCCACAGACTCAATTGTATTCCTGTTCTTCCAAAAACCGCAGTTTTCTAGGGGGAAATTATTTGGAAAGATAGAAGTTTATCAGGCTCACTGATACTTTCACGACAGCTTTCATTACCATGCGGTGCTCATTTTATCTGTCTCGTGGCACATCACAATGACACGACTGCTTTCTTCACTCTCTCGGCTGAGGTGAAAACCCTGAACAGTATTTTAGTAATACCGAAGAATGGCAAAACGACAAATGTCAATTTATTTATCCACGTTACAGTGAGCCATCAGAAATAAACCGAAAGGCACAAAATCTTGCACTTGTCCATTTAACCACGCGCATTTCCTAATAAGAATAAAAGGCAGAACCGCGGCAGTAGAGGAAGCTCGGGCAGGCCGGCCGAGGCTGCCCTCAGGCGCGGCGCTGAGGGCCGGGCCGGGCCGGGCCGGGGCGGAGNGGCCGGCCATGGTGGGGCTCAAGGAGGAGCTGCTCAAGTCCATCTGGCACGCCTTCACCGCCCTCGACCTCGACCGCAGCGGAAAGGTCTCCAAGTCCCAGCTCAAGGCAAGCGGGGGGCGGCGAGCTCGGGGGTGCGAGGCCGGGCCCCTCTGGGGTGCGAGGGGCCGGACACGGCTCGGTCGGTCCCCGCCGAGCGCCTCCACCGCCGGCACGGCCCGCGGGCTGGGACCTGCCTGGGGCGGCCGCCTCGGGGGGGACAGGGGCACTCGCTCTCGGGGCTGTCCTGGGGGCTGTAAATCGCATTTTCCCCGCCGGGGCTGCGGTTCTTCCCGCGGCATCGCTGTCCCCCCCGGCCCCGGACGCCTCCGTCCCGCGGGAGGCTGGCGCGGACCCGTCCTGCAACCCGGGCAGGCTGATTTTCATTCTGCCCAGGCAAGCGCTCCGTCCTCCCCGAGATGTCAGTGCACAAACCCTTGTTGTGCTTCTGGTCCGCTTTCAACCACATGTCCTTGCTACCCTTTCTGGCCAAAATCTTTTGTGGGGTAGCCACAAGGTCCCATCTATAGGGGTTGGCTGCGTCCAAGTGAAATTCACAGCTTGCCAAAGGGAGAGAGAGGTTCCACAGTGCCCTCTTATTTGGATATAAACAGGAGAATTAGTCAAGAGGCTCCAACTGTGCCATTCTTTCCTTAGCTTATACGCTGAAGTAGTGTTTGTGCTTTTAAAAGAACTCTCAGGCGGCTCGCTGAATCCAGTCCCATCTTGGCCCTGCTTTATGGGACCATCTTGGCCTCTGAATAATAGCAGGAATCTGGCTAAATAAATATTTTGAATAAGAACGCAACACCTGTTGACATTTGAGACTGTGGGTCCTTGTGCTTGGTGCCGGGGCTGCTTGGGCTGCAGCAATCAGCCGAGGTTTGCGCCTTTTGTGGGATTCACTCCACGAGCGAGAGTGGCTGTGCTGTGGGTGGTGTTTCCAAGTGTGGCTGGTCGCTAATGAACTTTGTCTTTAGCACTATGTAATGAGGGTCCAGAGCAGGCAGCATGCTGCAAGCAGCCTGTTCCTCTTCTCCTTTCTTTGCTCGGGGCGATCGGGCTGTGAGATAGAGCCAAAGTCGGCCAGAAGTGACTGCGGGCAGGAGTCGGGCGAGACGCCAGACCTGGCTGTGAGCTCAAGCTGAAAATGTGTGCAGGTCCCGGGGTTTTTACAGGTGGTGTCAATGAAAGTGAATATTTGTGTTCCAGCGTTACAAGACTAACTGAAGCAGGTTGCAGAGAACCAGTTTGTTTTTTTTTAAATTGTCCTGCTTTTTATAGGAATCCTGTTTTGCTGTTGTGCTACCTACCACACCTTGTGTGCTCAGTGCACTCACCTGAGGGTGTCTGCAGCATGTGTTGTCATGCAGGCCAGTGGAAAAACCTCTCATGGTCCACAGGTGCTGGGCTGATGGAATGGCTAAAGAAGCTGACAGGATGCTGGTTGGCTGGTACAGCTGTTCTCTTGGTATCATCCCTTAAAGCTGAAGAAAAGTAGGGCTTTGTGTGTTTGTGGCATTCTGTCCGTGACATAAAGGCTCCTGTGGGAAGTGTCAGATGGAGGATCTGGGAGTGCAGAAACAAGTCTGAAATGAGGCTGCTGCCTTCTGCTGTGGCCACCAAGAATTAGTTTTCAGGAGACACAGGAAGGGATAGAGTGTTCTTACATAGACGTTTTGTGGCAGATGATGAATGTATTGTCAAGCTGATAGTCCTGCTGGGAGAAAAGGTGTGCATGGTGGCAGTAGCCCCACATGGATGTGTCAGAAAGGGCAGGCAGGACAGCAAAAGAGAAGTTCCTATCTGATAGAGATAGGGTTATGCTGTCTGAAGAAGGTGTTTCACAATGAGGTGTTTCTTGTCCACATTACCATGAGGAAGATACAACACTCCTGTAAAATGGAGAGATAGTGCTTGGAGATCAACAGGTTAGTAGAGATCTGTGACATTAGAAAAATATGCTTAATAATTTAGTGGAACTACTGTTTTTAAAAAAATGATAAAAACCTATTTGTTTTGTGAGAATGGCAGTGTTGTAACCTGCTGGACTCTTCCCTTCTCAATAAGAAAACTTACTGGCAATGATCTTTGGTTTGTGTAATCCAGTATAAGGTGGTGCCATCATGTTGCACAGAAGTACAACACGTTTGGCTGTTAAAGACAGTGATTTCTAGTTTCTCTGCCTAGAAGTGATCTTTGAGCCTTCCATAAAAATAATTAACTTTCAATACTATGAGAAAAATAAGCGTGTGTGTGTGTGTTCTGCAGCTGAGGCCCTACTGTGAAGGGTTTGCACCACACATTTGTTTTCAATGTACCTAGAGCAGATGGATGAAGGTGAGTCAGTTGGGTCTGTTTTGTAATCTGGAGAAACAACAAATGCTTGGAGGCAAAAATGGGACTTGCTTGGATGTCACGAGATGTCTTCTGTCCATTTGTATCTTCTGTGTATGTTCTGAGCTGCTGAGAGAAGAGACAGTCAAATCAGTCCTCTGTGTAATTTTAAATATTATCTTCTTTGAGTATACGTTGGTTTTGTTTGTTTGTTTGGGTTTCTTTACTTTTTTTTTCAATTGATAATCTTCAGAAGTTCTGTTATGCTCGCTGCAGCTCTTAGTCTTTTTTTCTACATCAGCAGAAACATTTGTGTATTCTGTTCTTAAATTACAGCTTTAAAGCTGGATGCAATCATTGTTTTGCCAGTGTGTTTTGGCACGTTCAAACACTGATACAGCAAGGCTCAGGTGTAAGTTCTGTGTGTGCAGTTACAGCTGCTGCTGTGATTCCATTACGAGCTACATGCAAATACTTCCTTTTCTACATTTAAATTGTATTTCATCTTTCTTGCAATCTGCAATTAAAAAATAACTTATTTTTAAAGTTTGTCTAAGGTGCCAACCTTAAATCTGCTTTTCATCTGGATCTTGAAACACTGGAGTTTTAAATATAGTTCCACTTGACAGCCGGCAAAACTGCTTGTAGTGTGTGATTGGATCTTGGAAAGAACACACACATTAGTTTTTACACCCTCTCTGGAAGCTCTTCCAGATGTTGCTTTGTGACTTGTCTCTGCTTAGGCAGTGGGTTTATTTTGCTGTTCTTGTTTTGTTTTATATGCTACCTTGGGGTAGATTTTCTCAGTCTTGGGATCTTGGATTCCTGGATGATATCTGCAGAATGTGGATGGTGAGCCACTTGTAGAGATACTATCTCATTCAGGCCTGTATTGTAACTTTGGGTGACCAAAGCTACTTGTCAGGCTTAGAAAAATTATACCTCACATCGGTTCTCATATCTGGGGTGTTACATGGTTATTATGCCTCTTACCTTGCTTTGCCTTTCCACTAAATGTGAAGTCAGTGGCCTGTGGAAAGAGGAAGAATGGTGTAATCAGGAGTGAGAGGGATGGTCTGAGCAGAGAGGAAGACCTTGAACAATGCAGCGAGGCAGGGGCAGGGTTGAGAGGCCGTGCTGAGTGGGCAGGACCCCGGCTGGACAATTGGCTGTGTACAGCAGTGGAGGGTGGTAGGAAATTAGTCACTGTGACTCATAGTGAGAGAGAGGGTCCTGCTCTGGTGCTGTCAGTGGGGCTCAAGGCGTGTGTATTAGGGTAGCCATGAGGAATCCTGTTAGTGAGGTGTGAGGGAGGGATGCTGCCCTTCCAGGAAAGCCAAGGCAGCTCATAGACTAAAATGGGGAGTGTTAGGAAATGATGAGGCCGTGACGCTGTGCTTAAGAGGTGCAACTTCCAGTAGATTAGCAGCCTGTTTAGCCTTTGTCCTTGAGCCAGTGTGTGCCCATATGGCCAAGGAGACCAGTGGCATTCTGGCCTGTATCAGCAGTAGTGTGGCCAGCAGGATCAGGGCAGTGATTGTGCCCCTGTACTGGGCACTGCTGAGGCCACACCTCAAGTGCTGTATCCAGTTCTGGGCCCCTCGGTCTCAGACGTAAACAGGGGGGCTGGAGCGAGTCCAGAGAAGGGCAACAAGGGTGGTGAAGATCTGGAGTACAAGTCCTATGAGAAGGAGCTGGGGGCGTTCAGCCTGGAAGAAAAGAAGCTTGGGGGAGACCTTATGGCTCTCTAAAACTGCTGGAAAGGAGGTTGGAGCCAGGTGAGGGTTGGTCTCTTCTCCCAGGCAACCAGCAACAGGACGAGAGCTTAAGCTGCACCAGAGGAGGTTTAGGTTGGGCATTAGGAAGAATTTTTTCACAGAAGGGGTGATTAGATATTGGAATGGGCTGCCCGGGGAGGTGATGGAGGCCCTAGAGGTGTTTAAGGAAGACTGGACGTGGCACTTAGTGCCGTGGTCTGGTTGACACGGTGGTGTACAGTCACAGGTTGGGCTCAATGATCTCGGAGGTCTTTTTCAACCTCATAGGTTCTGTGGTTCTGTTTTGTCAGCTAGTTTCAGGGAAGATGTAGAAGACAGGTGTAGTACATGGAATATGTTTATGAGGAGCTCTTCCTAAGGGCTGGGAGCCACAGGAAGGAAAGGCAATTCCCGTGGCAGCTGGACAGCTGCAGGCTGACAGATGTGACTGGGGGCCAAGGGGGATTGTGCAGATAATGAAGGCAAAGGGAGGGGTGAGGTTGTTGAAAATGGTGATGAGGGATCTGCGAGTACCCAGAGGTGAAAGGAGCAAATGAAAGAATGGGAGGTGATGTGGGCAAGGGCACAAGTGTCAGGAACCTGGGCTGGTGGAGGCTGGGCTGGAATACACTCATTCAGCTGGGAAAGAGGCTGCTGCACTAACCCTGACGTTAAATAATGAGTCTCCAAACGGGGTTTCTGCTACCTGAGTGGATAAGGAAGCTGTACCTTGGGGATATGGTGATGCAGGATGTGGTGTCCTTGCGGTGTACCCTGGATGAAAAGGCCTGGTGCTTGTGGCAAGGGGCATATATGATGCTACTTTAACACTGGTCATAAAAGAAAAAGGGAAAGTACTTGTGAGTAGCCTAATTTTGGCTGGCTGGCTGCTGACATGGATGTCAGGGAGAGATGAGCCAAGAATGTCTTGGAGTGAATTCACACGAAGCTACTGAATGGAGCTGTTGGGATCTGGGATGCCAACATTTTAAAATCTGAAAAAGAGACGGGGAAGGGGAAAACCCCCCTGAAAGATGGAAAAGAAAAAGAGAGAACTACCAAAGAAGCTGACAATAGCTGCTGCAGGACTAGTCTGCTCTAGTAATGCTCCCACTGTCATCTGGGCCAGATTTTTGTCACAGGGCAGTAAGTAGTCTAGCAGATCTTCCCTCTCCCTGTAGAAATGCAGATCACTTTTATGGACATGGTTAAATGGAACTACTCAGATGGTAACAATTCAACACATGCTGAAAGTTTTGGAAAATGGGAGTTCAGAGGGGAGCAGCTATGGCAGAGTAGACGTGAAGTTGTAAAGCAGCATGAAATGGGTCATAAATGAAGTAAATCCAAAGTCTGTGATGACCTTGGCATTCAGCTTACTTGGAGCAGAACACCTTCAGTGTTCCCAGGGAAAGATGGGATGCCACTAGGCATCTTTCTTAGAAGACTTTTCCTTGAAAATGAAGGAATTGCACCTGGTGTCATGAACCCTGTGGAAGCTGCTTGTGCTGTCTCAGAGTCCAGTTTGGGGATCCTCACTGTACCCTTGTGCTGCAGCAGAGATGAGTCTCTGGGCTGGGGCAAGAGTTGGTTTTGGCATGAAGGTAGATTGTTAAATGTTGCATCCGGAGCATAATAAATGCATAAAGAGAAAGCTGCCTGATAGCCCTGTGGGCACTGGGGGAATAATCCTGACTGGTGCAAAACTTCATCATGGTTGATGTAGCTTCTGCAAGGCAAGGTGATTTTTTTGTACCCCAATTAACCTAGTGCTCAGCTAGCTGTTGGCTTTTTTTAAAAAAAAAGCGTTAATTAACATAGAGTATCTTCTGGTCCAGATAATGTGACTTGAGAGAACAACACCAAACCAAAGGAGACCTCAGGGCAGAATTTTTCAGGCTTACCCTGCAAGTGAAGAATTCAGCTGGCGCTTGGCCGCCTTAGAGAATGGCAGGCTTTGGCAGGCGCCAAGGAATTTCCTGAGTTATGAAAAGAGAGCACTGGGCACAGGAGAGATCGCAGATAAGGCAGATCTTAGAAAATCATTGAAAGTGGAATTCTTTCCTGGTAAATTGGTCACTTGATGTGGAAACCACCTAGGTTTCTGACAGCCCAAGCACAGCAAGAAGGCTCAAGAAAGGAGAAGAGAAATGTGCAGAAAGGACATAATAAGAAAGTATTTTATTGAGATGTTTAATTTACTTTGGTAGTAAGCTGAAATAAGTCATGCTTTTAGAATATTTTTATTAGCTGAGTATTTTTTTAGTTATAGTATTAGCAACTGTGGTGTGGTTGGAAAATAGTGGTCATCTCTGTCTCTCAAAGTCAAGAATCCCTCAGGCTTCTATAAATAACAACAGAAACCTTAAATAGAAGAGGAAACACATGTGATAGTACATTCCCCCAACCCCATATGTAAATCACATGGACTCAAATACTTGATCTGATGTGGTGGTTAGAGGTAAGGATAGATTGAAGTGAAATATACTGTTGATGGAGAGTTGTGTGAAATGTGATAATTTCTAAATGCCTTTTTGCTGCTTTGCTGCTTTTGTTGCACTGTGCCTGATGCTGTTGTTTAACTGTTTTTAAATTTCTACACCATACTAGCTCTAATACCTTAATGTTAGCATTCCTCAGTGAAAATATGTATTTTTAATGGAAACACCTGCTTTTCTAAAAGCAAGTTTAACTTTGGAGGTATTCTCCTCTGAACTGAACGTACATCTTGGGCTTTGTAGTATTTTCTGCTAGCTAACACTTAGATTCTGCTGTCTCCTTATCATGCATCAGCATAGTAAATGTACTTTTCCCTTTTTCTTGGGGGCGGATGGGTGGGGGAAAGCCCAGACATTTTAAGTGTGCAGCATTGGTTTGATTTCCTAGGCTTTGACAACTTCAGGCTTTCACTTCTTTTACAGCTACTCCATCTTTGACTACTTTATGTCTACTCACCTAAACGGACATGCTTACAAGTTTTCTGCAGAATTTTTAGTGCTTACTCTTTGCATCATTTGGGTCTAGTTTTTAAAATTCTATAAAAACCCACAAAATTCAGTTGCACTCTGTTCCATGTAGTTGTTGATTTAAAAAAAGAAATACCGCTGGCAGCCTATCTTTTCAAAAGCTGTGATGTGTTTTACCTCTGCGCAACTTTGTTTTAGGTGTGTTTTTTGCCTTTGTTACATTTTTTCCTCACAGACCATGGCAGGGCTTGTGATGTTAATTCCTTAACCCAGCTTGTGTTGGTGGTACATGTTCTTCAGAGGCTCAGCTCTGCATCATGCCAAGGGAGAGTGCTCCTCAGTGCCAGGGATGCAGTGGGCAGCCTCTCACAGGTCTGACCTGACTCCAGACAGTGTGAACAGCAAAAGGGATGGTGTTTTGCCTTTTTTTTGGGAAGTGCTGATGGCACAGGAGTTGCTGCTCCCCAGGCTCTGCCTTCCTGTTGGTACCGAGGTGTTGGTGTGTGCGTGCAAAGGTCAGCTCAAGCTGAAGAAGTTGAGACGTGCTGGCTACCAGTTAGTTTTCAGTAATTCAGTACTTCCTTAAAATTAGTCAAGTGTGTAGTCTCTTCTTGAAGGTCATTTCTCAAGAACAGACATGAGTACTGGTGGGTGTCAAGTTCTTGACATACTTTATGCAAATAGCTTTTTAAAATAAAAATTTGAGAAGCATACCTAAACCCCTTCCCCTTTCTGTAACATTACTTTCCTTTGCCAACTGAAACATGGCTTCAATGTTGAGAAGCAGCCCAAAAGCGAGCAGATGAGAGAAATCCGTAGTTAATGCTTTAATCTGAATAGTCATTTCTTTGTAAACTAAAGCTACATATTGAGTTGTGTTCTTTGTTACTCATTTTCACTAGATATAAATATTTATAATTTCAAAGGCTAGGTGTTTGTGGTTGTTTTGATAGCTATCTGACTTCACTCTGCAAATATTACTCTGGTGTTCCTGCATGCCTCTCCTGGTTTTTCAGCTGCAGGGGTATATATGTACAAAGGGGAGCTTGTGTAGCTGCACTTGCAGCTCTCTAGGGCAGGACTTCTCTGTGTTCCCATTGCTTCTGTAAAGTACAACTCTCTGAAACCATTGAAACAGGGTTTTTTAGTTATGTTTTGTTTTCTTGCAAAATTTTGTGGGGCAGAACTTGTGGTGACATCGAAGTGTCACTTTGCACATGGTTTTGGAGTCACAGGTCTGCTCTGGGGGGGACACACCATGGTTGAGGCTGACAGCAGTGTCACTGGTTTCTGTTCTGTCCTTAGGTCCTTTCTCACAACTTGTGCACAGTGTTAAATGTTCCCCATGATCCAGTGGCCTTGGAAGAGCACTTTAGGGACGATGATGAAGGCCCAGTCTCCAATCAGGGTTATATGCCTTATCTAAACAAATTCATCTTGGAAAAGGTAAGTGTTGAATTCTTGTGTTCTGTCCTTTCTTGTATCAGCTTTTGTAGTTAGAGTGTCTTTGCAGTAACTGGTGCATGCTGGAAGCTGGAGTGTGTCTGTGTGGGGTCATCACGGGTGGCTACTCTGGAGAGCCTGTGCCGAAAAATGGAAGGGTGCACTGTTCTCTACCTCTTCTCTCCTTGGTTTCTATTTCCTGTTACATCTGGCCCTTGTCTAAGCTGTGTTCATTCGTGTTCATATTAACAGTGCACCTCAGCTTGAATGTATCTGAAAGTGTCTGGGAGCTGTAGATTGTCCCACTTTATACTACAGCTGTAATAGAATATTGCCACAGACTCCTTTGCAAACAGAAGGGGCAAAAATGTATTCAGTGTTCTTCACAAAGTATTTTAAAAAAGCGCTCCCTTCAGACAGTTACAGTGGGTGATATTAGGGAGTGTAGTTAAGTTTTGTCCTGCACATTCTTTCCTTTCATGGCTGAGCACTCCGCAGTCTTCTGTTGTGCCTTGTTTTGGGGGAAACTCTGGAAAGCCAGCAGGGTTTCCTCTCCTCTCCATCGTGTTCTAAAATACGGAGTCGCTGGGTTTGAAAGCTAAAAACATATAAGCAACTATCTTCCTGGTTTTTTCTGACAATTTCTGTTCAGATACTGGGCTGGACAGCAAAAGACAGCTCATGTGATAGTGGAAGCATCAGCTTCAATACCGCTGATTTCTCGTACACTTGCAGGCCAACCCCAGAAACCCTCAAACACTGATGTTGTGGCTGCAGAGACACAGAGCTGTTTGCTCTCTTTTATTATGTGAAAAAGTCCTGAACTCACTGCCGAGAAGTGCAATGTGGCAATTGCAGATGATGCAAACTCCTTAGCCCGATTTGCTGATTTTTGCTCCTTCATTTAATAGTAGTGGAAAATGTGAGAGATATAATGCAGTCTGGCAGCTTGGAAGCAGTAGAAGCATATTGTATCTAGCTCAGACTTACAGCTCTGCCTCTCTGGTCTGAGAGACACCCCAGGAGTGTCCTGTTTGATGTGTGGGAGTGGTTGGCCTTTAATACACCTAAAGGTACCTCATTAATGTCTTGATGGTTTGGTGCTGAAGAATCTTGCTTTGTCCCTAAGAAGTTGTGATCTCATTTCTGCTTCATCTTGGCTGTCTGAGCTCCTGTAAGAGTCGAGGGAGACCAAGCAGTTTGTATAAAAATTCTGGGAGAAAAGGCCTTAATTAATTTTGACCGAAGGATTATGTTGGGAGAGGCTGAACCACAGTGGGTTAATACGCTTTGTAGGCAGTAGCAAGCTGTTAAATAAAGGACATCCAAAAGAGATATGTATGGCTTTTTCAAATATAAAAATGCTTTATTGTTAATGGGTTATAGGGAGAATGGTTCTGGAAATGAAGAGCAGAATTGCATTTAAGTAACACTTTTAACTGAAAATGACAGACCTGGCTGTAAAAATAAGTAGGTATGAAATGGAAGAGCATGACTGAGTATAGTTTCTTTTGCTGTTTTGTTCATACACTGATTTGGCTTCCAGTGATTGCCTGATATACCCATATCATCAGTTAATCTTAAAAGATGAAAATATCAAGCAGCAGGATTAAATTACCTGTACCTTCATGTTATTTGATCCTGACTAAATGCTTGTAAACAAGAAAATTAGTGAAGTTGTTTTGACAGAAGGCTATCTTTTTGGATGGGAAAAATCTTGACTGTGACTTCTTTTAGAGATGACTTTACATCAGTGCCAAAAGACAACATGCAGAGGGATGAAGTCACTGATTCATAGCATGTCTCTTTTGTTTAGAACAAACAAGCAAAAAAAGCAAACAAGCAACTCCTTCTTTCTTTATTTTTCCAAGGCGTAATCTGTTCTTTTAGTTGGGGTGATTGTAGAATGATTGCTGTTAGTATATTCAGTAAGTAAAGCTAGTAAAGAAGGAGTGATACTTTATATCTCAAATGCAGGGGAAGTTCTCTCGATTTCCAGCCATACATCTTGTGGTGAATTAATTGATTCAAGCAAGAGTCACTGGCTCAAGAGAGGTTTTTTGCTGTCAAGATATTTTGCTTTAAGACATTCAGAAAATATTTAAAGAATAAATTCTTAAATTTATTTTAAAACAGATATATAACTGTGACTTACAATTTTATTGAGAAGACTTTGTAACCTTTGGAAATAACTTCGTTGTACTCTTAAATGCAGTTGTAGCTTTTTGTTTTTTGGTGCTGACTTACCCTGCAATAAAGCCTCGTTATGTAGAACCAAGAAATCGTCAAGAAAGACAACGTAGTTAAATGAGGTTGCAACTAATTTTCTTTATCCACATAGGTAATTTCAATAAAAAGTTTGAATAATTACTATTGCCTAATTGATGATTTTCAGTGTTATGCATCTTGTTACTTAGCAGATAGATGTATCTAGGATTTTCTTGCATCTGAAACAATGTCTGTCTTGTTCTGTAAGTGTCTCTCTCAGGAGGGAGCTGTCATTTGCCAATATAATGTCTTCATAATTTGTTTTACTTGGTTTCTTAACCATATTTTAGCATGTTCTGTTATTTACAATGTATATCTTTAAATACCAATTGAAAATGTTTCTTTTTCAATGATAACAATGATGGTATTTTACAGCAGGCCTTATTCAGAGCAAGGAAGAGTCATAATGGGGGGAGACAAAGAAGGACATTGTTCAAACCTCAGGTTATCTCATCTTCCAGGCAACTTCATGAATGCAAGTTACACTACCAATGCTTGTTATATTTTTGGAACTGTTCTTTTGGAGAGTCAGAGCTTGTGTGCTGATGTAATTATTGTCCTGAATAATTCCTAAACAGTGTCTCTGTTCTGGATGTCACATGGTCCCCAAAAAGTCTAATTTGGAATCAAGTCTGGATTCTGACAAAAGGACTTTAATTTTCAGGGTGGGACCGCTGGCACTGTGGGACCTATTCCCCTGTGCCAAAATGGTTCTGAAACCTCCTGCTTGACAGCTGCACAGTCCTGGTGGCAGGGCCGTGCTGCAGGTGACCTGGGCTGTGACAGGAGTGTCTGAAGCACTGCAGTCTGGCTTTGCTGAGATAGCAGAGCCCATGCATTTGCCTTTACCCGGCCAGGGCCTTTCTCCACACATCTCCCCATGGTCACTGATTGCTGCCATGCCTTAAATCTTGAGCCACTCAGGGCATCCCACTTTATTGACAGTGCTTAGAGCACTTGCCAGGTGGTGGCCATGGCAAAGGAGGTTTCCCACCCTGGGCATTTTCCTCAGGAGTAGCATAACCACTAGGACATTTCCAAGGTGAAACTGCTCATCATCTGGGTGGGAAAAGCACTTAGAGAAAAGAAGTCAGCCTTCATTGGGCAGAAGGGGAGGACAGACAGTAAAACCACAGGGAAGAGTAGCCAGGGAGTGCAGTGCTGGCAAATAGAATGAAGGAGAAGGAATCCTGGCTTCTAACCCTCCATTCGGAGGGTGTTGGTTCATTTAGTCAGTGTTTCACTTAAGGTCCATGTTTCTTGTGCAGACAAGACAGATGCTGAACTTGTGGCTGTAGCAGCTCTGGCTCCTACAGCTTCCACCTTATTCGAAGGACAGCTGTAGCCTCTTGCATCTCCACTCTCGGTGGTGGCCTCTGCAAGCGTGCAAAGTCTATGGTTTTCTTTCATAGTCTCACTTTTATGCTTGGAGGCTATTCTTGTCATTGGCTCGGTTTCTTGTCTTTCCTATTTTATCTTTTTTTCTCTTTTTCCCTGCACCCTCATCAGTTCATCAACTTCCCTACTCTGTCACTGACTGAGCCAGTGTGGGTCACCCTCCACTGTATTTGACCACTTACCAGACTGGATAGAAAATCATACAGTTTGCATTGGTGTTCTTGAAGCATCTAAGATCTGTGGTTTGGCTTACCATAAAAAAAATCACTGACCATTACCGGCCTCACTACCACAAGAGGTACAAGAGCTTGTTTCTTTGACATGTTTTCCAGAATCTCAAAGGGGTTTCCATTACAGTATCAAACATGCCTTTATCAGTTGCACTTTGGCAAAGAAATAGCATTGCTAAGTTGTGGGGAGATAATAAATAGGGTTAATGTATAACTTAAATAAGGGTTTAAAAGGAAAACAGGACATTAAAGCTCTTGCATACAGGTGCAGTTGCAGTTGGTAGGTATAATAAAGGATAAACAAAACAAGAGGTATTTTTGTATCAATGAGGCGAAGATTTGCAAGTCTAAGAAAAAGAGAAGATTTTAAGTGGATTAGCATTTGAGGAAAAAATTATTCTGTGTTTATGAATACCGTACAAGAGTTAGTTTGAGTAATATGAAGTAAAAAACATATTGAAGGTCCTTCCCAGCTGTTTTCCACATATGGATATTATCCCCATGTGGATTTGGCTACGCTGGTTTCCAAATTTGCTATATAAAATCTCAGTAAGTCAGGGCAGTAGGAGGGCAGTTGAAACTATGACAATTCTGGAGGTGGTTTGGAACCTAACACTGATGTGCTAGAGGGAGCACAGAGTGCCATGTAGCCTCCTTCCCATGGAGTCAGGGTGTTATTAACTCAACCAGAAATTGGAGTTTAGATGTCAGTTTTGCTGGGAGAAATTCTTTATTTGACCCTATGCAGGAAGTCAGACTAGGTTGCTACAGTGCCTTTTTTGGGCCTTGATGTTTCATGCAAACTGCAGTTTTCTCACTGCTCTATGTGTGATGTAGCCTGGTAAACTTTGTCTGTCTGCTATTCTGTGCCATTCGTTCATATAAATTTCTTTGGTTTTCAATTTCTTCTCTTTAGGTTCAAGGAAACTTCGACAAAGTTGAATTCAACAGGATGTGCTGGACTCTCTGTGCTAAAAAGAACCTCTCTAAAAGTCCTTTGCTGATTAGTGATGAAGATGCATTTAAAGTGTGGGTTATTTTTAACTTCTTGTCAGAGGACAAATACCCTTTAATCATTGTACCTGAGGAGGTAAGAAACAAAAGCTTTAGCTATTTAACACCAGTTTGCCTATTGTCCCAGTTGAACTATGTTAGTGTGGCACTCTCTAGAGATTTAGGAGAAAATACTGTTTGATTTAAAACTTCTATTCCCCTCTTTTAGTATTGTAAGGCCTCAGGTGTATTTCTCTATCTTCCAGAGTGTGTATGTGGGGATTTCCACAGGATACTTGAGATATTGATAGGTCTGTGTGTCTGTCATTTAAACAGCCTGGACTGAGCAGGACATGCATGGATGTGATCTCTAATCACTGCACTTGCTTATAGGTGTTTAAAATTTTGCAAGGTCAATACATCAGTGTGATTCTGAATAAAAGCTCCCCCCCCTCTGCTCTGTGTTACTGTGTCTTGCAAGATGAGTCTTCAGTCTCATGTCACCCTCCTGATGAAAAGGCCAATATGAACTTTTCTGATGATGTCTATTTCTGATCCAAACCAGCCAGCCCCTGAACACTCTTGCTTGAAATGGCTGAAGGAATAATACCAGACTGATCTCTTTATACTTTCAGTTCATGAACAAGTATCAGCAGCGCTCAGATAGGTATTTTAACCCTGGAGCAAGATTTCAGTATCTCCACTGATCTCTCCTTTGGGATGGGTGGGGAAAGAAGCAGAAATATCAGAACTGTCGGCATAAATAATCCCTTGCAAAACTGTGTATGCAAATCCCAGTGGTTTTCATTTCGGCCCTGGAGGACTGAATAATAAATATTTGCAAGTTGTTGAGCAGCTTGGGATCAAAACAGCCTGATTAACTTGCCACAAACAACATAACTGTTGGACTCTGAGGTGTTGTGCCAAACTCTCAAGTGCAGATAACTCTCCTATCAAAATAAACTTCAGTTTTGCTTTCTCAGTCACTTTTTAGCAGGAGACTTTCACTCTGTACAACCTTTCTGGTTTTGCCAGACTGGCCCATGCCAGGGCCCTACCTGGCATCCAATATTCCCATGAGAAATGAGACAGTCTTCTTGCTTGCTTTCCCATTTTTTTCTGTTGGTTCTGGGAAAACAGGATCATGGTTATAAACGCTAAGCTTCTTTCTTAGTGGTGTCAGATTTGGTAGGTCAGAGCCACTAATAAATGCTAAAACTGGGACTCAAATCTACGTCTCTGGTTTGTCACTATGTTCCCCACTGTACAGCCTGGCTTACCTGTGGGCAGATATTTCACATCTCCTAAATTGCTGGCATGGTTAAAAGCTTCAGACCTGCCAGCTCTGGGGTGTTGGTCCCTGCTCCTCCTCTGCCAAGCCAGCCCTGGATTTGTGCTGCTTTCTGTAGCCGCTGCCAGGTAATGGCAGCGTGTCCGTGTGTTGGCAGATGTGCTGCAGAGTCAGCACTGAGCTGGGGTTTTCCAGATTTTGTGTGTGCTGCTGTTTGCTTTCCTTCCCATCCTTAATGTCCCGGTTAACCTGTATTGCTCTTCTACTTGGATTATTTTTACAGTTCTTACTGTGGATCTGTGTCTGCATCTCCTTGATTACAGTGAGATTTAAATTGTGCTGGTTGTTTAAAGAAAGCTTACAGAGCCTGACTGACAAAGAAAGGCTGCTCTGTTCTTATCATATACAATGCCTGTATTCACTCTACCTTCACTCAGACCACACAGGTAATGTAATCAGCCACTGGAGGAATGCTGTGTGTTGAACACTCCTTTCTTGTTTGCAGTGGTCCAGTGTCAGGTTCTCTGTACCTCTGAAAAATTTGCATTTACTCATCTACTCTTTGCACAAAATTCCCAAAGCAAAAATACAACGTCTCAGTTTCAATCAGTTTTGCTTTTTCTCTGATGTTTCGTATCTGCCTTTTTTACAAATGGCTTGCGTGTATAAAGAGAGGGGAATTTTACAAAGTGAAGAAGAGAGGAGAGGGGGGATGGAAGCACTGCAGTTCTGTGATGCCGATGTTTTGCTGAGAGCAATGTAAACCTCTCATGTGTGACTACAGCTTCCCACCCAGTGAGCAGGCTTGCCTTCCCTGCCCGACTATTGCTCTTATCACTGTCTGCGAATGTTGCAACACACAGTCTACTGCAGTTTCTGGCTTAAAGATCCAGCTGTTTGTGTGGGATCCAGCTGTTTTCCCTCCTCCCTGCCTTCCACATTGTTGGCTTTTGTTTGTGGGTTTTTTGTTGTTTTGGTTTTGGGATTTTTGTTTGTTTGTGTTTATGTTGTGTTTTTGGGGGGGGTTTGTTTTGGTTTTGGTTTTTTTGTTTTCCACTTTATAAGTAACTGAGAAACTTGCCACATACTTTCACGTTGGAAGGGTGATCCCTTGAAGATTTTTGCATCCTGCCTTGTGAATAGCAAGACTCCTTAGGTCTCCGGTGAATGTATTAACACAATTTCATGTAGCTATAAGGATGTCTTTTCTTCCTCCTTGGTGGAGCTGCTCTTAGAGACCTACTTGGGAGTCCGAATTTCCTCTTTTTTTTTTTTTCCTGTGTAACTTTTAAAGTGAGATAAGTGGTTTATGCAGTAATTTCATAGATTTCACAGATCTCTCATATCTGGAAAAGCCTTCTGCTTGAGTGCAGTTTCACCTTATTTGCACTGTGCTGACTAAATATTGAAGCTGCTGTCCTTCCCTCTTGCCCATGTCACGTACTCTTGCACTAGTGCTGCTGTGCTGGGCCTTTCCTGTTAGACAGATGAATGTGGTGGGGCTGTTACCCCCATTACAAAGTGTAAAGTCTTGATTCCCTGCCCAAGTGTTGAATGGGCAGCAAATGGGGAATGGCTGCAGCTCATCTAGAGAAGGGAAAATAGGCTACTTTGGAAAGGATTCAGAGATGCAGGCCGAGAAGAACTTTAGAAAGAGCAAAGTGAGGAAAGGAGTTACCAGGAGAGAATTTGAAAGTAGTGGAGAGGTGACACAAGGGCCAGAAGTTGCTTGTTTAGCAGAGGCCAGGCTGAAAGCCAGAGGCAATGACTGGCCTGTGCTCCTCACCTGCCCTGGAAGCAGGAATTTCAGCCCTGCAGTTGAGGGAAATAAAGTTAATAGAAACCAACCCTGGGCTGGGGTGTGCAGTGTTGGAATGTGACTTAAAGCTAGAGAGGATCCCCCTGTGTTATGGTGAGCAGTCAGGTCACACAGACAGGAGCTGGTGGCTTTAGGGAGCACTGGGCACAGCTGGGAATGGCCTTGCACTGCAGTGTTCCTTCTGCTGGCTGCTGGTGGGCAGCTGAGAGCCCTTGGGAGAGCTGGGAAGGAGCAGAGATTCGTAAATGTCTGTTTTGCAAAGGTGCTCGTGTGCCAAGGCAGAAAGCAGGGGCCGGCTGGGAGCTCCTTCCCTCCCCACAGCCAGTCTTTTCCATTAGATCACCTGAGATGCAGACATCCAAGTGTGGGTTTCCTTCAGCTCTTGCAGGCATTGCCTCTTCCATGAAGAAGGATAAAATAAAGGAAAAAAAGTGGAGAGAACTGAAGCCACAAGAGGGGAAATACTCCTATTTTGTCATGAGCTTTCCTTACAATTCATCTCTTAGTTGTTACAGACTCGTTTGTGTGTCTTGGTATTGTTTAACCAGATGTTTTGTTTTATAAAAAGGTTTTCAGACACTTCCCCTTTCTTATTTGTGGCCATGTGACTTGGGAATGCTTTATCGCCTGAGAGCTGTGGTGTGTGGTTAGTTGTGTTTCTGAGCCATCCTTCATGGTGAAACTCACAGATACACACAGTGCAAGCTGCATACTCAGTGTTGTAATCCAATATTTGCAATTTTTTTCAAATAAGCCAAACATATTTGCTGCTTTTGGCTTCATGAGGTAAGATTTGCAGTCATTTTTCGCTTTCCCTCTAGTCTCTTTAACTGTATTAACACACGGCATTTCTAATCCTCCTAAGAGGACTAACCCTTGTGTGGCTTTTTGTGCATTGGAAAATGAGGGGATGTTTTCTTAGCCTGAGGAGGTGAGAATCTGTTCCAGTGGTGATTCTTCTGGAGGCATTTCTTGCAGAAAAAGTGGTTTTTATGACCATGTTTGCTTCCGTGTTCTGCATTCTAGTACCAGAAACTGAAACACTGAATGAAATACTGGGAATTGACCCTTGGCCCTTCAGAAAGAACATCAAAACTGATATAAAGAGAATGAAAGCTGCTTGTGTGGGGTTTTAGTTGACCCATGATCTCTAAAACTTGATGACAATGCTTAGGAAGATTTGCGGTCACCGAAGACTTGCATCAGTTCTTCCCATTTCACTGCCTTGTTCCTACATTGCTGCATGAAAGACAGTTTTCAGCTCATGCAGCAGGTTGTTTTTTGAGTTGACCTTTTCTATATTTAATATTGATTTAATTTTGAAAGAAAGAAATGAGGTAGTGGCTTACACTGGATAATGAACACGGTTTTGCTGGTGGAAAGGAAGAAACAAATATTTGACTTAAAAATAATTGATGTTCTGATGGGATGAAAGAAAGGGGTTGATGATGACTGTGAGAGGGGATATGATTGCTTTCATGGCTGTTGCCCAGTAAAATATACAGCCACAGAATTTTGTACAATGTGAGTAGACTTTTGACATCTGCTCTGTTCATATCACACACCTTATTTGAATAGTGTGAACCAGAATAGCCTTGTCTGCTGTGCTCTGCTGGGCATGAAGGCCTCCTTGGCATGATATTTTTTATTCTAAGAGGCCCAGTTGTATATCAGAAAAATGTGTGAAAAATCTGTGATGCTTCATTCCCCATGGAAGTGGAGTACCTGGAAAAGAAAAACAAATAGGCACTGAAACACGGAGAGCACAAAGTGCCGGCTGAAAGAAGCTCCCAAACTGGCTCATGTTAGACCTCTATTCTTCATATTATTTTTGATTTCTCTTGGCAAAATTCTGCCTGGAAGGTTTCTGTTGATTTGAGATGGAAGCTGTTTTTAGTAGCATGGACCCACTTGGTCCCTACTGGTGTATGTAGTGTTAACAACTCCCTGGTATTTTTGCACTTGTATTTTGCATATTTTTGTCCTGAAAGTGAGGTCCCATCAGAATAGCAGCAAATGCCCCTTCACCTTTGCTTTTCAACATTGCTTTTTAACCACAAGAGTAGGTTATATTTGGGACAAGAGACTTAATTTGTCGGTTATTTGCTGTGTTGACATGCCTCTGTGGAAGAGGGGAAATGTCATTTGCTCTCAGAGGTTCCTCATTTGAGTACGTAATGAGTGGTCTCTATTTGCTTTCACACTGGTGCAACTTATTTCTTTGTATTTACCTCATACTTCCATATTCATACTGTGCAACAGTCACTGTTCCTGTTGAGCAGATATATTAGATAAACTTTTTCTGGGGATTGGTTAGCCATGTACTTAACTTGAATTCAAGATAAACCTTGAAACTTTTTTTTTTTTTTTTAATTTAAAATTTTAGAAATTGGATTGTAAGATGCACAAGTCATTTTTCAGTTAAGAAGAGTTAAGGTAGTTTAAAATAATAAATATTTTATGTACTTCAGTGGGATTATATAATATTCATGGTCATGTAAGTGACTTGTAGATGGGGGTTAACAGACTTAAAAGGTTAATTCTATTCTAGGAATAAAAATAAGATAAAATGTGTACAAATAACATTAAAGGAAACAATGTGTTGGCTTATTTTTAGTGTATTATATGATAATGTGTACTAGCCAAGAGTTTTGGTTTACTTCATTTCCAGATCTTGGTTTGATCCACATTTTGTTCATATGTCTTGAGCAAAAAATGGAAAAAAATTATTCAGGTATGCTCTTTTTGTGTCTGTATGTGTGTGTTCCATTGTCTGCAAGTGAGTGCTAGTACTGTGAGATAATTAACCAAAGGAATTTGAGAGCTGCCATGCCTCAAGCAGTGTAAGAGGTTGTGAAATCCTGGAACATTAGAAATTAGATTTCATATTTTTAATTTTTAAAAAATTATTACTGTGTAGCAATTTGGCAGGTATATAATCTAGCCAGTTAAGCCAGAGTTATTTTAGCTTTTCTTCCAGCTAAAGTCCAGGATCGTAGTTCCAAACTGATGCCCCTTGAAGGGAATGAGCCAAGTGGCAGACTGTGTTTTGAACGCGGCTAAAAATCAAGGTTTTAGGAGGTTTGCTTTGAAACTGCTTTGCAGTGCTCCTGTTCTTGCATGCTGTGGAGGCTTTTTTTGGGTTGGTTTTTTTTCTGTAGAACTTGTCTGGAGTAGGAAGTAAGCTGCTTCCTGCCCTTAACTGAATACTGAGGATTTATGGTAGTTAATGCTTGAAAGCCTTGAATTATTTTTTTTAACTGAAGGGTTTTGGAGAGTGAAAATCAGCAAAGCATTTTTTAAAGACTGGGAATTTGAGCACCACTTCTACAGAGGCTGTTGTTAGACCATATCTTTGCTTGCAAGAGCTGCATGAGGAGCTAAAAAATACTGAAGTGTCTTACTTGGTGAAGGTGAAATGAAAAGCAATGCTCTCTACAACTTCTGTAGGCATATTCTGTGCCTGGCAGGGCTGTCTTCTCCTAAGAGAGACTTGAGGAGGATGTGACAGCCATGTCTTGGAGGTGTATGCGCTTCCTGTTCATTCAGTGCAGCAGGAGCTTTCCTCCTGGCCCTGCAGCAGCTTTGCAGCTTCTCCATTTTGCTGCAGCACTACCCACGTGCTCCTGGAGTAGGGGCTGTGAGACCAAGGGCAGTCACTGAGCTGAAATAGTAGGAAAAGCACATCTATCTTTCATCTGTCTGTAGGGTGAATTTGGTAATTTACTGTTCCACTACACACTTGTGTTTCCTGACCATAGATATGAGAGAAAGGAAGGGATTTGACTGCAGGAGAGAGAAGCAACAGTCACAAAATTAGCATGTGCACTGCATCAAAACCTTGAGGCCTGGGAGTCCTTGTGGTGAAATGGGGGGGGGGGACAAAAACACTTATTTATTTCTTTGGACTCCCAAATCTCTTTTGTAGAGACTTGTGTGTGCTCCAAATCCTATTAGACCAACTCTGAGCTGTAGCAGGACAGCCCTCACCAATTATTTTGTTTAAACAGTCATTAAAAGCCTTTTGCTTGTGCTCAAAGCTGTAGATGGGCTTAGTTTTAAATACTGCAAATGAACAGTGATGAGACTAAAGAACCCCAGCCTTCTTTGCCTCTTTTTCGTTCTTGTGTTTGTTTTGACTAGTGTTACTGGTGTTATCCTGTGCATGGTAATGCTTGCAGAGTGATGAAAGATTAAAGGACAAGTAGAGCTTATTTGGGAAAAAATAAAAGCAGACATGAAAGATTTGTTCTTTTATTTCTCTTGATACAACTGTCAGGATTGTGACCAGGGATGGAATGCTTGAGAGCTAGAGAAGAGGGGTCAGGTGTAAGTCATACCTTGGTAGTTTTTCATTTCACTTCTTTGTCCAAAGGGCCTTTTTTTTTTTTTTGTAATTAACTTGGGTTTTTTCTTACGAGAATACTTTCTGAAATGTCTTGCTTTCTCACGCTTCAGTCATCACAGTTTGGAAGCTGTTGCAGGGAAGGTCCCATGTGTTCTGTAGGAATCTGAAATATTAAATGAGGCTGTCAGGTTCAATTCTTGGTTTTACTGTGAAGAGAGTAGCTGTGGGATGGGCTTGGCAGTCAAGAGTTCAGCTGGGACAGGAGCTTAAAACCTTTGTTAATTAAACCACCTACGTTTAGGGGACTACATGTGAACATAGGAATCTCCCTGTAATGAGAGCCTCTGGAGAAGCTTATTTTACAGTTCTGAACCACTTGATTTCCATGCCTGCTGCAAATGATGGATTTCTGTTTGTGTTTCTGCACAGATTGAATATTTACTTAAAAAAATTACCGAAGCAATGGGAGCAGGCTGGCAGCAAGAGCAGTCTGACCATTACAAGATTGCCCTCAACACCAGCCGAGAGGGTCTTTCTGCGTGGGAGCTGATTGAGCTCATCGGAAGTGGGCAGTTCAGTAAAGGAATGGACAGGCAGACAGTGTCCATGGCAATCAATGAAGTCTTTAATGAGCTCATACTAGATGTACTCAAGCAGGTAAGAACCAAAGGGAATTAATGTTTTAGACTGTTTTATTGCATTTGTTGGAAGACACTCAGTTTGTACTCAAATTTCTGTACCCTACTGAATGATGAGCAGGAAGAAATTTGGTAAATTATCTCTAAGGGTTCTTTTAATATGAGCTTATTTTTATAAAAACTGTTCAGATTGTTGTAATTATAGCAGTATTATGAATGAGTTGCTTCTTGAGAGAGCTTGCATTTAGAAAGTGAATGAAGTGGGCTCTGACTTGAAATATGGCCTTTTTTACACTAGTATCTGCTGCTTGTTAGTTGATAGAATTGCTGCATCATGCTCTCAGTTCTTAACTGGTGACAGCTTTTCAATCTTTGGAAATGCTTTTTTGTGGTTTCAGTTATGTTGTAGGAAATGCAGCTGTGCTGGTGACCACCTCTGTATTCAGACAGGGGGATCTGGACCACGGTATTGCTCCAGCTGAAAAGTTGGCTTCTAAGCTGCCCCACTTCAACAGGGCAAAAGGGTGTGGAAGAGCTCCAGAGGCTCTCCCTCCTTGTCAGTCACGTAGCCTGCTAAGCAGAACAACTTATTTACCTGCACTCAGACTCCAGAAGTCATGCTGGCCTTTGTATTCTTAAGCAAACTTCTTTCTTCAGATTTCCCATGGCTGGATTATCACTCTAGGAGTGCCTTTAAAAACTGCATTTCTGTCATGGGAATTCAAAGTACCACAAGGACTTGAGGAGTCACAGCAGAGTTTACCTAGAGAGCTCTTTAAAATGGACTTTTACCTGAAAAGAGAATTTTTTTCATCTTTGATTTCTTGGTGAGGACAGAAACAAAGGCTTTCTTGGCAGACTTTCCTAAGCTGTTCTGAGGAAACCATCAGAAAGTCTTGGCACAGGAAACTCTTTCAGAATACCCACAGAACAATACAAAAGTCTATTTTTGTTAACTGCTGGTTGCCTGTTGAAGTGAGGGCTGGGGACACACACACACACACACACACACACACACACATAAAGTCAGTTGAGGTCAAAGTGAAGTCATTCTGCTGTTTGATACCATGAAAATAAATTAACCGGTGTCAGATCAGTCCTACTTAAAACTTGTGAGGAAATCAGATTTCTTTTTCAGTTTTGATACTTCATTGTGTGTCTTCCCCCACATCTTTTTTTTTTTGTTTTATTTTGTTTTGTGTCTCCTTTCTTTCCTCTCTTCGTGCCTGGCTTCTTTCTCAAGGATGTCTGAGTGCCTCTGAATGGTTCCTTGACACTTAAAAATAGTTTATGTCAAGATTTGGCCCAGTGCCTCCTGAGCAGTTTGGACAGTTACTGGGCCAGTGAAGAGCAGGGTTCTCTGTGTGATTTCAGTATCCTGATAATCTTGTTGATTCACAGAATCATCCTATTTATTGCAGAAATCACGTAATTGCTTCAAGGTATTAATGACACATGGTCTTGTAGCCAAGTGTTGTGCTGCCCTTTTTATTGAATGCATCCTGGATCTCCAAGGCTTATGGAGGGTAGCAACAATAGGTAAATTTGTGGTATTTAGTGTTCTGAAAGATGTGTCCTTAATGTGATAGTTGGTGTGAAAAAGCTCCTGCTTTTCAAGAGCTCTCTGTGAGCTTTTGGAAGATGAGAAGCAGCTGATACTGAAATAATAGGTAAAGGTTTTGCAGAAATTTGAGGGGAAGGTACTAGTCTGACTTGGCTTTGGAAGCAAATTTGGTAAGTCAGGGAGGGAAAAAAAAACTGGCTATGACTTAGACTGTGCAAAACATGAAAGATTGAAGCTACAGGAACCCTTCACATGGCCTTGCAACCACCCAGAGCTCAGACCCGAGTATGGAGGCGGCAAACAAAGCTATTTCTCTGTGCATTCTTGGTGTGTAGCAAGGGAGTGGGATGGCACATGGGAATAGGCACGGCCTTGGCTGTGGACATGCTTAAGTGGCTAGAAAAGCTGAGCACAGATAAGCTGTGTGGGTAGGGGGTGGTTTGGTTTTTTGTTTGGCTTGGTTGGTTCTTTAAACAAAAAATCTTCTTCAACTGTTCTGAATGTTTTCTTTCCCCTAAGACCTCTAGAGAAAGATACCTTTCGCTTAAATATGCCACAGCACATTTCTTTTTATATATATATTTTAAAATTCAAGCACATTTGCTTGTATCAAAAACTGTTACAGGTGAAAGCCATTACAGAAAAATTTTCCTTGGCCTCCTTTCCAGCTTCTTCATTTTCTTAATCTGGAATACTTTGAGTATACTTTCTGTATGTCTTGTTCATAGTTTATAGTGATGTTGGTATTTCAGTTTGATCTGTGATTTGTTTTTTTTTTTTTTAAGTTAAAGTCAGACAAAAGTATGTAAGTATTTGGGGAATATGATTACAGAAATTAATAGCTGAAATACTGGCTAACTTTGAAAGTATTTAGGGCCATGAGGTAACTTTTCTGTGTGCTCTGTTGGGCCTTTACACCTTTACCTAACCAAAAGACCAGATGGTTCAGCAGAGGCCAGGCATTTCAGCTGATCTTGCTTTTAACAGGGTTATATGCTGAAAAAAGGTCACAAACGGAAAAATTGGATGGAACGATGGTTTGTGCTAAAACCCAATAGTATTTCCTACTACGTAAGTGAAGATTTAAAGGACAAGAAGGGAGACATCATACTGGATGGCAACTGTTGTGTAGAGGTAAAACCACCCCAAAAACTATGCATGTTTCTAAAGATAAGAATTAATCCTTTTTTGTGTGTGGGATTGATATCTGTTGATATCTTTCAACAGAGCTTCTTTTATGTTATATGGCGCCAGTTCATAAACACCCTTTTAATAAAGGCTCTTAGTGCTGGCATTTGTAGCTCTGTGGTACATAGCTGCATACACGTGTTTGACTGTATAACTTAGATTTCAGTGTTTGCAAGGCTAATCTTTTTGTTACTCACTCTAGGCCTTGCCTGACAAAGATGGAAAAAAATGCCTTTTTCTCATAAAATGCCTTGATAAAACCTTTGAGATCAGTGCCTCTGATAAAAAGAAGAAGCAGGAATGGATTCAAGGTGAGGTTTCAAAAATGCTAGTTACATGAAAGTTAGGCTTAGTGGAATTCTTATGGCTGTGCTTTACTCAGATTTGAAATTCTTGGGCTTGTGATTTTTTTGGTGTCTGTTTTGGGCACATGGGTCTTTAAGGGGTCTGACACTCAGGAAGAACTAAGGATCCACGTAGGGGAAATCAGGTTTTGTCATGTAGGTGCCTCATTTTAGGCAGCCATAACCGAAATGGAAGGTTATTATTGTTGTTTTTCTGTGTTGGCTGTACTGCTAGGGATGGGGAAGGGAAACAACGTTGTAAATTGTTGCTTTTGGGGCGAAAGGGAAAGCTTGTTCATTTTGGCACCATAAAATACTGGCTTTGCTTTTACAATTTTGCTTGAAGTAGTATGGTTTGGTGAGCTGAGGATAAGGCTGGGAATTAGGGCTTTCTTTTCTATTCCCGTGGTAAAGTCATTCCTCCTGTGAGACCTCCCCAGATATGTGCTGTGTGATGGGTACATCCATCTGCAGAGTGAGCAGCCCTTGCAAAGCTGTTGTTGCCTATGCCTTTGAAGTACATGCAGCAGTTAAATATTTGGAGCTGTGGGCTTTCATTTGCAAATGAAAGCAAATGAAATAAATAAATTCCCTCTTTACCTGCAGCATGTGTTTCATTGCACTAAAGTCAAAAGGGCATATTTTTTCATGGTTGAAGTAGGTGAATAAAATATCAAAATCATCTGCCGCTCCTCAGCTTTGCTCTCCTAAATATTTTCTCACTGCATGTAAGTGAATGAGAGCCTTACTGGGAGAAAGTTTTCCCTTGGAGTATCTGTGAGAATAAAGGGTTTAAGGCTGGCTTTAGGGAAGATAGGGAACATCATTCTCCTTGATTAGAGTCACTGAATGTAGGTAGTAAGAAGTCCTGAAGTGTTGGGGTTTTTTCCTTGCAGCTGGGCATATAAGTGGCTCCTATGTCCATGACCTGTTACAAATCAATATTGACATAATGCAGTGGAATTGCCTGACCTTATCCTTGTGGCACGCAGCCAATACTGAGAGCTAAATGTCTTTCACTTCTGGTTTGTGTTGACAGCCAGCCTGATGAGAAATAGGACAGCTGACAGCAGTTGTTTCTGATTTAAAAATACATTAAAAAATCCCCAATCCATCCAACAGCACAGCACCGCAAGTCATTTCACAAAGTCTATCCAGAAAGTTTAGCATTCCCTTTCACTGGTGCTCTCTTCCTCTCCCTTCCAGCCATCCAGACCACGGTGAACCTGCTGAGGGCAGGGAGCCCTCCACCCCACAAAGAAGCGCGCCAGAAGCGGAAGGAGCTGCGCCAGAAGCTGCTGGCTGAGCAGGAGGAGCTGGAGCGGCAGATGAAGGAGCTGCAGGCGGCCAACGAGAACAAGCAGAAGGAGCTGGAGACCGTGCGGAAGGTGGGATTGGGAGTCGCCGAGCTTCCAGCCTTAAACTCAGTCCTTAAACTCCCTTCTTGGAGTGGCACTGGCCATCTCTGGCCTGTTCAGGCACATTGAGCAAGCTGCTCCAGAGAGCCGTGCTTGTGTCAGGGCCCTCTACTGAGCAGGGCATTGTCAGGCTGGTGTAGAAGAACCTGCCAGCTCTGTGGATGGTGTCTAGGGTTGGGAGAGACCAATATTTCCAGTTGCTTGTGGGGTTTTTGTTTTCTGTCAGACATATCTGACAAACTTGGGGTTTTCCATGAAGATTTTTATGTATGCTATTCGTATGTTTATGGAAACTGTTCTCTTCACATCTATGTAATTTCGATAACTTCTATATTTGAAAAGAAAAGACTTGCAAAAAGAGTCACTGTGGCTTTTCTTGCCACAAGAGCTTTTAGTGTGGGGTGTGCCTTGGAAACAGTTCAGAACCCAATTTTCAAATTCAAACCCGCCCCTCTTGCTGCCTCACATTTTGGCTGCTGAGTCCCTGTTGGTACAGCCATCCGGGTCTTGCTCTGTGCTTACTCGAAAGAGTCTTTTTGTTCACTACCTTCCTAAATTATTTAATGAGTTTTTTTGCATTCCCACTTAGGACAATTCTGCATTGTTGCTTAAGTTTTTAATTTAAAAACACCACTAATTTTAACCCTTAGAAAAAACCTGCAATGATCTTTGCAGCTATAAATATTCTGAGAGTATGTTAAAGGTTTTGAGTCTAGAAAACAAATAAAATAATTTAAAAAATCATGTATTTAAAAGTCTTTTTATTGTCACAGTTTGTGCCAAGGAGAAATTAATCTTTTTCTTTTTAATTTTTAAATTAACCTTGCACTGACAGTCCTGATGTAGGTATTATTCTATTTGCCTTAAAGGGAAGAAGTGGAGAATCATTTTTTACTTTAATTTTGGCACCTATAGTCTACCATGTGTTAAAGATTCAGAATGCAAGATAGGCAATAAAGGATAGCCTGTGTTGCCTGCTACTGATGATAATAATAATAATAATAATAATAATAAGAATAATAATAATAATAATAATAATAATAATAACCTATTAACAGAACTCATGAGGCTGGATTTCTATGATGTTTACTTTATGGAAAAAAAGTTAGGGGGAAAGACAACATGAGAGCAACTCCAAAGGAGCATTAGGATGTTGACAGGCTCCAGGGAGTTTTATGAAAATCACAATGGGTAAACTAAAGAGAGTTGTGGTCAGAAGCATCTTTTGAAGTGGGCTGGATTAAAATGACTTCTCAAGGAAAGTAGCTTAGGCTTTGACGTGAACTACTGCACTTTACCTAAGTGGAACTAATGGGGAGGTACATTGTTGGAGGAACTGAAAGTGTTTGATTAGTTAGAAAAATGTTCTTCAAGGAAAAGGCTTTGTAAATGCTTCAGGAAACTGGATTGTTCTGGGAAGCTTAGAGGTTGATTTGCTCCTGATGGCAGTGAGCCACCATTTACATAGCATCTGCCAAAGTGCACTCTGGGACTGGCTTGTATTCTCGTTGCTCCTGCAGCAGAGTATTTCAAAAGAATAAGAACTTTTGTCTAAAATAGATTTTTTTCATGCTTTCAATGGAATTTTGAAAGGTGCGCATTGAACAGAGAGAAAGGTAAGTTTTTCTTTGTGTGGGAGCATGCACAAGATGCGTGCACCCTATCTGTTTCAATTTGGGGTCTTGCATGGGCTTTGGAGACTCTGTGCTATCTAACACCTGCTGAAATGGTGTGTTCCTGTTGATTCCCCCCTCCAACACTTGTGGCTTTTCCCTGAAGTGCACAGTAACCTTACCTGCCAGGAGCAGGTGTTGAGGGATGAAGTTGCTGATACAGAGTGGACAAACAGAGCATTTTCTTGGTGAGCTCTCTGGCGAGGGCTTGGCACCCACCCTTGCCTGTGACAGTGCACGTTCACCCTCTCAGCTCAGTATTGGCAACGTTTGTTTAATTTCAAAGCAGGGAAGGAAATCTAGAGGAGATTTCACTTAAATAGGCATCTTGGACTTGACTACAATTATGTGCTTTTAAACGCCCTGGCAGAGGAGGAATTCTGCTTCTAAAACACTGGCATCATTTAAGCCTTGCAAAGGAGAACATTTCTGTGCTACGTTCTGCGACATATACCCAGAAACTCAAGCCTTCTCGTTCACTTCTTCCCATCTATTTCAGACCAGAGTGATATTAAAAGCATGTAAATAGTGAAAGTTTCAGCTTGGCAATTTTAATCATTGAGGCATCTCATTAGCTCATCTAGGTTGTGTGATGGAGAATGCTTTAAATGTGGTACCTTCGGGAGCATGACAGAATCATAGAAAGGTTTGGTTTGGAAGGGACCTTAAAGATCATCCAGTTCCAGTCCCCTTGCTTGCTGTGGGCAGGGGCAGCTTCCACTAGACCAGGCTGCTCAGGGCCCCACCCAACCTGGCCTTGAACACTGCCAGGGATGGGCACCCACAGCTTCTCTGGGCACCCTGTGCCAGTGTCACCTTCTCTGGGCTTGCTCCAACAGCTCCATTTCACTGTTGTTGTGCCCTGCTCTTACTAAAGGTCTGTGGAAACAATTTCTGCAGCCCAGCATATTAAAAAAGAAGCATCAGATAAGTTTCTTAGGAAAATTCTGTGAAAGAATGGTTTTGTTTTCAGTATTGGTTAAGTTTAGACTGGTACTTGCAGATTTCTAACCTTACATGGAGTGAAATCCTGATGTAAGGAAAAACTGTGACAACTGTGTTTCTGAAATCAAGAAGCAAGAAGAGTAAAACAAGTTGCAAGAAGAGTAAAATAAGTTGCAAGAAGGTGGGGAGGTACCAGTAGCTGTTTCCTAGGCCTTAGCTCTGACTAGGCTAATTTCAAGTGATGATTATTGACCAGGATTTCATTTACCTTACTTGGCAGTTTAGGGGATGTTAGAAGGATGATTCACAATAGCACAATCACTTATTCTAGTCAAAGTTTGTGGCACTTCTGCTTTCCCATGGCAATTCAGTGCTTCTCATTTCTGTTTCTTTTGGAAGTCTATGCATGCTGGCATGTTTTCATTGTTGGAACTCCTGTGCAGTCTTGCCTGAAATGTAGTTTTCCATAATAATTTTCTATCCCATATGAGGTAGAGAAGGAAATGCAGTGATTTCTGTCACTTGTGCAAAGCAGGACTCAGAGGAAACTTGAAGATAATTGCCTTTTCATTGGTAAATTTAAAATTGTCTTACAAACAAGATAGAAAATTATATTTAGAGACTGAGAATAGCCTCAGACATTTAAAATGCACCTTAATGCTTTTGAAGGCTTCTTTCATTTTTGTTAAAACCAAAAATCATTAAATCAAGTTCCATTCCCTCAAAATTACTTTGTTTTGAAATCGGTTTTTTTTACTTCTTTTCCTCCCCCTGCTCCCCACCCTGCTCTTCCAGCAACTGGAAGCAGCAGCTGCTCGTGCTGCTGAGGAGGAGAAAAAAAGACTTCAGACTCAAGTTGAATTACAAGATCGCTTCAGTTTGGAGCTGGAGAGAGAAAAAATGGTGAGTAGTGCACAAGGGGTTTTTGCTACTGTTGCACATAGGGAGCCATGTGTTCAGCACGGGCTTCCCTCACCAGGCAGTCACTATAAGGATTCCACAGATTTTTGCGGGAGGCTGGAGAATGCAACCTGTGTTGCATTTATCTGAGATGTAGGAATAAAATATTTTTACTGGTGAATTCAAATGCTGGAACAGCTCAGCTACCATTTGTACAGCGTTCAAAGTTTAAATATTATTGGAAAAATGGGGAAAAATGGACTGTTTGAAGGATAAATGCAGACTAAAGTTCTCCTTGCAGTTTTCAGAGATGGAGAGCCTGAGGCCAGTACTTACTGTATGAATAAACAGAATTAATCAGACATAATCAAAATGCTTTTTATGTGTTCCTAGAATTACTGCGTTTTTGTGCTGTGTGTTCTTTTACAATTACACACACACACATATAAAAAAATAAAGAACTATTGTCGCTTTACAATACTGTTATATTCAGCTGCACTGAGGATTCCCCAAAGAACTGCTTTTCAGTCTTCAAGGGCTTTGTCAGGTTATTCTGTTGCTGGGACAAAGAAGTAGAAAAAGTAAAGTGGATGTGATGGGGCATCTCAGAACATTAATGCACACAGTGCTGTTTTATGGGCTGAGCATGAATTCCTGAATGCAGTCCCTTTCTGGGTCACTGGGATTTGGGTCAGCTGAGGGGAGCAGGCTGCAATGCAGTGGGGCAGGACATGCCAACCTCCTTAGCTGTGTTCCAACTCTTTATCCATCCCGTGCCATCCTCCAGATACATAAGCGTGTGAGATACACTGCTGCCAAGGGAGGCGGTGAAAACAATGCCATTGAATCAGCCTGACCTTCGTGTCTGGCCACTCTACAACCTTTGTCTTCCTTCTGTTGTGTATCTGTAAACTAAACAACAAAATCAAACTGACTGAAATTAGGTTTGAATCCCTGGAAAAATCCTGTGCTGCGGGAAGTAGGGCAATCGAAGTAGCCTGTGTTATTATTTATTTTTTAAAGTGCTCTTAGTTCCACATCTGCAGATCTAACCTCAGTTTTGTCAGTTCTGCTCTGCAGACAATAGGAAAAGGTTTGTCTCTGAAAACATAACCTGAGGGAAACAGCAATTCCTTTAAAAATTGGAAACCCGAGTTGAATGGTAGCTCATGTGTCCCAAATTTATGCTGCTAGGTAAGACAAAAAATGGAAGAGCAAGTTGCTCAGAAATCATCTGAACTGGAACAGTATTTACAAAGAGTACGTGAACTGGAAGAAATGTATAAACAGCTACAGGAAGCACTGGAGGATGAGAAGCAGGCACGTCAAGATGAAGAGACTGTGAGGAAACTTCAGGCCAGGTATGGCTTTGACCAGGTAGAAAAGGATTTCAGTTCCTCACCCCTCCTCTGCCAATAGCGAGTACCTGTGCAATGCTACTAATGACTATTTGCCTCTTGGACACCCTGCTGGCATGGGGGACTACCTTCGAGACCAACCACAGGAAAGATTTTATTTTTCCTTGAGATTTGAAGACTGAAGCAAATATGTCTGATTAGTCCTTAGCAGAGGGCATGCTCAGCAATTTTGGAAGAGCAGGTGCAGTTGTTTTTCCATCAGGTGTCAGCACATGGAAAGCTGAGATCACTCTGTACAGGCTTTACAGTTATTTATTTTATAAAGCAGTAACTGTAAAAATGACTTTCTGCTCTATTTTATCACTGGTTTTAAATGTAATGATAAAGGATTAAGTCTCCTCTTACTCGCACAGGCTGTGTTTAGTGTGGTTTTTTTCTTCATATAGTCAGTCCCCCTAAGACAATGAAGATAACTTATGCATGCCTGTTTCTTCTGGGGCACTGCGTTGTGTATTTGCATTATTGACTACATTTTCTGAATAGCCCTTTGTAGCAATCAGACTGCTTGCACTGCTGGCATGACACTGAAGGCAAGCCAACAGACAATAACTTTTTCCCTGCTTCCCAAGTTTTTCTTTTTTTAACAATATTTTCTTTCCCTTAAAAGAGAAAAAAAAGGAGGAAAGAAAAAGTTAATTTGGCTTCCCTACATAGATACAACTTATGTTAAAGTGCAGTTAACATCACAATCTCTATTGCAGGTTGTTGGAAGAGGAGTCAGCAAAGAGAGCTGAATTGGAAAAATGGCATTTGCAGCAGCAACAGACCATTCAGATGACAGAAGCAGAGAAGCAAGAGCTGGAAAACCAGAGAATGATGAAGGAACAGGCTCTTCAAGTGGCTATGCAGCAACTGAAACAGCTTGAATTGGAAAGAAAGGAGGCCCTTGAGCAGTACGAGGTGAGCTGCTCTGGTCGTCAGCCTCTCATCCATAGATTGACTGAATTTGACATTCTTCAATATTATGCTTCTTTAAGGATTAGTGTGACACAAAAGTTACAATAAGAGGTAGGATAGTTGGGTTGGTTTTTTTTTTCTAGTTTTTAATTGGTTTCTAGACCAGTAGATACATTTGAAGAAGAGAATCTGTTTCAGACACACCTCTGAACCTCTTGTATTTATTTTTGTCCCAATTTGCATGCGGGCCAGCCCAGTCATATCCTGAAATACTCTGTGTACGTTTGCCTTCCACTGCAGACTCACTTCATGTGCAGTGCCGCTGCTGCCATAACTGTGTGCCTCTTGCTGCTGAGTTAGTTATTCTTGCAATGTTCGGATGATGTCATGGCACAGTATTGTCTTCTACAAATGAAAGCCAGTGTGTTTACTGTAACTACCTACTCCTCAAAAATGTATCTAAGCACTGAATGGACATGAAGAGTAGGTAGGAATTAGCTCAGATTCTCAGTGTGCAGCAGTGCCTCATGTCCTAAATGCCAGGCCTGCTCTCTGCTCCACTCTGTTTTTGGGGAAGGTCAGTAACTGTTCATGGAAGAAATAAAAGTCAGAATCCAGCAAATACAGAGGCTGAAGTGCTGCACACTTTCCAGGGCTAGAGAGGTGTTGATCCTGCATTTATTTAGGTCAGGAAAGGAAGCCTGTCTGGGTTTGTGTTTAACAGGGAAAGGTGTTTATGGGGTGAGCTCTGTGAAGGACAAGCCAGGGAGCTGTCTCGCCTGGCACACAACACAAACGATGCAGGCACTGCGAGCAAGGGCCCAGCTGGGGCAGTTGTGGCCACTTTACAACTTCTCATGATGGTGTTACATCTCACACCATCACAGGGTTGCTTCTGGCTAGTACTTGACTCTATTTTTTTTAGGTGACATCTCAGGCTTTTTGTATGTGAAGCATCATTTACTACTCCAGAGGAATTACTGAATACAATAGACATATAAAACCACCAAAAAAAAGAATCCACAAAACAATTATTTTAGAAATAATTAAGCATTCTAGCCTTCCAGTTGGAACTGCCCAAAAATCAGTCGAAACTGTAGAATGAAGACTAGGTTCATTACACAGCTACAGAATCTTGTAAAACCTCTTTGTTTTGGGATTCTGATTTGACAACTATTTTTTGCTTTTTTCTTTCTTTTTTTTTAATTTTTTGCGGGGGGGAGGTTAGGGGCCAGAGTGGTGACTAAATTACTTAGGATGGTTCCACACTAAACAGAGGGCTGGGTGAATTAGAATGGTTCTGGCTTTTGGTTTAAAAGGTGTTTTACCCTTTTATATAGACCAAAGTTGTTCTTGTTTTTGAGCGGGCTGTATCTTCTTTCAGGAGGTTAAGAAGAAGTTGGAAACGGCAGCTAATAACACCAAGAGTTGGAAAGATAAAGTAGCTCATCATGAGGGATTGATTCGACTAATAGAGCCAGGTGAGTTCTCAACAGAGCAGTTACAAAATATGTATTCATTCTCTCATGTAGTTGCATCACCTGGTGATGGCTGAAGTCTGCCTTTTCCTGTAGCTCACTGGTTTCACAGCAGCCGACAAATACCACCCTTTGTGACAACTGCTGATGGTAACTCTTTAGTCTTTGCCTCTACTGCCCCTACTAGAATGATTTTTTTATCACTGTTTGCCTCTTTTATGTTTAAAGCAAAGCAAGGATCACGCTGAACATCACATTGCGGGTGTGTGATGCTCCTGTCTGAAATGCCTGTCTCAAGTATTGCTCTCTGTCTTCCAGGCTCCAAGAATCCTCACCTAATCACAAACTGGGGCCCAGCTGCCTTCACTGAAGCGGAACTGGAGGAAAGACAGAGGAGCTGGAAAGGGAAAAAAGCCACTTCCGAGTGACGGTGGCGGCTGACGCAGTCCTGAACAGGAGCCCACCTCCCCTCGTTCTGCTTTGCACAGAGCAGCCTCTCGCTTACAAAGTTTAGTTTGCTCAGCAGCTCGGGCCTTTCTCCTCCAGAAGTGCTGTTTGCCACTCTGGAGTGTCTGCTCAGAGCGCAGCCATTACAGTGTGTGGTGTCTGACAGGATGTGCTGTTTTCCCTCACAGTTCCAAGACTTTGCAGCTGAAGATTTGTATTGAAATGTAGCTTGTGACAGAGTTGTTTCTCTACTAGCCTGTAGCAATCTGACAGCAGCTAACCAATCGGGCAGCATCACTTGCATTCCAAAAAGTGAGGGAAGCAGCTGTTCCACTGGTTCAGTTAGCACAATTTCAACCCAGGATAATCAGTCCTGAAAGTTGTGTCCAACTCCGAGATGGAGCGTTACCTTTCCTTCCACGGAGCCTCCTTTTACTTTTGCTCTGTCCCTCTGTCACTCTCTGCGCGGTGCTTAGTGCTCAGCCACATTCCCTTCCCCGGTGGGGCTGGCATCACTGGGTACCTTCTGCCTGCTTGGATTTGGGCTCCTCTTTCCCTCTTTGCAGGAATCCTAACAAAAGAACTGGAGATTGGCATGTAGAAAACGCTGCTGTAAGACATTAGGAAAAAGTAAAAGTGCAAGACTGTTTTAGTGCTGTCTCATACTTGAGAAGTGCTAAATAAAGCCTTGAGAGTTCTCTTCATAGTTTAAAAGATGCAATTTTGGCTCACAGGTGAATGGAAGGTGGTAGCACACACAGGCCAAATACTCTCTGTGTCAAGGCTGTGTTTGTACAAGAAATTGGATTATAACATCCCACTATTTTTAGATGTAGCACTTTTGTCTTACTTTTGATTAGAGGCCAGATTAAAAAATATGTAAGAAGAAATTTAAAAAAAAAAAGATAAATGTGTAGCAATACTGCTCTAGGGAAAAAAAAAAAAGAAAAACAAAATAACTTCAGTCTTTCTAGTACCAAGGCTTCCCAAAGAGCCTGCTGCTCTGCCTTACCATTCTCTCCTGGGCCAAAGCCAGTTATTTCTGTTTGTGTTTTATTTCAGGGAAAAGGAACCTGTGCCTTTGCTTTGCAGACCTCACCCAGCGGGCATTGCTCAGTAAAGCAGGACTCCTGCCAACTTGTACAGACATTCTGAGAACCCCCCTTGGGAGTGAGTGCCCACTGGTGTGCCCTGTGAGCAGCTCTGACTGTACCCTGGCCAGCCATCCCTCACCTGCTTGTTAGTTCAGCTACTAAATGTTAAATTATTTGTAGGAAATAAGAAGTCAGTTTTTCAGGAGGATAAGCAGTGCCTTAGTGTGCAGCACTGTGATATGTGGGTCCTGGAAGAGCAGAAGCTGTACAGAAGTGGTGTCCAGATTTGGAAGTCAATAGCATTTTATTTGCCTATTAACTACGACTCACTCAAATACTGAATCTTCTCAGACATTTATTCTCTGGCTGTGTTTTTATACTAATTGAAATCTTTAATGTTTCAGTAAATGGAGTGCTGATTAGAATGGCAGGAAAATCCAGGATCTTCCTCTTTATACTCACTGTACAGGAAAACAATAGATCCTTAAGATGATAACAAAGCCTTTTTGAGATTGATCATGTTTCCAGAAGCAATGTGAAGAGAAAACCCAATCACCTGCAGCAGAATTACTAATGTACGCAAGGTTCAACTCTGCTAAAAGAGCTGGAATGGAATTTATAGCTCCCAAACATTCGATGTGGAGAGCAGAGCGTGCACTGGGGCTAAACAATTGTGTTCCATTTTTCTAACAGTCTCTACTTTGGACAACGGTTTTTAAAACCACCAAATGATGCATGGTTTCATGTTTTTTACTGTTCTTTAGAATTGGCTGTTTAATAAAGTAATATAAAGTCCTTTACGTTTCGGAATTGATTTGTCTTTGGGGTTACTGGAGTCCCAAATGCGGTAAGTGTTGTGTGGAAGAGGTTGAACGGTCAGATCAGTGGGGTACACCTTGGTGCACCTTGGGGGTTTTTTGGTTTTGTTTTATGTTTGCTTTATTTTTGGTCTTTTTTCCTTCTTTTTTTTTTTTTTTTTGGTTTTTTTTCTTTTTGTTTTTGCTTTTTATTCACTTGGGGGGTTTTTTTTGGGTTTTGGGGTTTTTTTGTTTGCTTTTCTGTTTTGGTATTTTCCTTGCCATTTGGTTTATAATTTGATTTGGTTTTTGTCAATCGTTTGTTAATTTTTTTCCACTTTTTATGGTTTTTTTCCCTTTGGTATTTTTTGCTTTTTTTTGCAGTTTTTTCTTTTCTTTTTTTTTTCTTTTTTAGGTTTTTTTACTTTTTATTTCTTTGAGGTTTTTTCCCCCCCTTTGTTGGTTTTTTTGTGCTTTTTTGTGGTTTTTTTTGGTTTGTTTTTCTTTTTAGGTTTTTGTGCTTTTTATTCCTTTGGGTTTTTTTGTTTGTTTTTTGTTTGTTTTTTGTATTTTCCCCTTTGTTAGTTTTTTTGCTTGGTGGTTTTTTTTTTTGTTTGTTTGTTCTTTTTGCAGGTGGGGTTTTTTTAGGTTTTTGTGGGGTTTTTTTTCCTTTGGGGTTTTTCCTTTTTTTTTTTGTTCTTTTTTCCTTTGGGGTTTTTTTCATTGCTTGTTTTTTTTGTTTGGTTTTTTTACTTTTTTCCTCCGTTTTTTGGGGGGGTGGGGTTTTGTTTGTGCTTGCTCTTTTTTTCCCCTCTTTTTTTGTTTTTTAATTTTTAGGGTTTTTTATTCCCCTTTGGTTTTTCTTCTTTGTTGTTGTTTTTGGGTTTTTTAAACTTTGTTTGGGATTTTTTTGTTTTTTCTTTGGTTTTTTTTCTTCGCATTTTTGTTTTTTCTTTGTAGGGTTTTTGTGGTTTTTAGTTTGCTTTTCCGTGTTTTTTTTCCTTTGGGATTTTTTCCCTTTGTTTTGTATGTTTGTTTTTGCGTTTTGGTTTTTGTTGGGTTTATTCCCTCCTTGCTTTATTTTTCTTTTTTGGGGTTTTTTCTGTTTGCTTTTCCTTTCCTTTTTCTTTTGTTTTTGTTTTCTTCGTATTTTTTTTCCTATTACCCCCCTTGGTTTTTTTTGTTGTTGTTTGCTTTTTTTCCCTTTTTTTGTTTGCTTTTTTGTGGTTTTTTCCCCCTTTTTTGTTTGCTTATTTGGATTTTTCCTTTTTGTTTATTTTGGGGGTTTTTTTTAGTTTTTTATCCTTTGGGGTGTTTTTTTTGTTTGTTTTTTGGGTTTTTGGGTTTTTTCTTTTTTTTGTTTGCTTTTTTAATTAGTTTTTTGGTTTTTCGGGTATTTTTTTTTTTTTCTTTTTGGGTTTTTTGGATTGTTTCCTTTGGGGTTTTTTTTTTTGTTTGTGTTTTGTTTTGCTTTTTTTCCTTTGGTTTTTTTTGTTTGTTCCTTGTTTGGTTTTTTGGGTGGGGTTTTTTTGCTCTTTTTTGTTTGCCTTTGCNGTTTGTTCCTTGTTTGGTTTTTTGGGTGGGGTTTT